>JH431284.1:67118-80764 GCA_000239455.1 Strigamia maritima
TTTTTTTTTTAAAAAAAAAGAAAATTTACCTGAATTTTCCATAAAGTTGTCATGATTGATTCCTATCCAAGGAACTGCTCAGAATGATACAGAAGTCAGTAAAGGCGTCCGAGGCCACTGGCCCCAAGGCATTAATTAATGGGGACAGGTGAACACAGTATAAAAATTAAATTGTTACAACTTATTTTAAATTAAAAATTTTAAAATATATATAAAATGCATATATTAACCATATTTGAAATTAAAAATTCCTAAAATATCCGAAGAATAAAAAAGCAAATGTTAAATCTTAAAAAAAAAAAATTTTCTATGTTCTAATAAGAAATTGACTAAATTAATGTATGCATGTTCTTCCGACTCGAGAATTTCTACGAGTGAAAATCGAGGAGTGAATAAAAAAATTAATATTATAGCAGTAGTTCCAATTTCAGCCACCGCGGCGCTCAACTTATTCTTTGTATAACAATTTCCCTTGGGCTAAGTCAACCAATAATAGCTGTAATTTATAAGACACTGACAGATCTAGGTTTTCTTGATAAATGTGCAATTTAGAGACAGAGGCCACATAAAAACAATACAATAATGACGTCACACCCTTTATTCTGTTTACTAGATTCACACGAAAGGTGGGGTTTCGGGTTTATAACCTATTCCACCTGCTATTTCATCTAAACTACCAACTTGCTATTGTATTTGATCTTTTATATGCCATTATATATACCATCAATTGCAGTTAAAACTGGTAGAAGACCAGTTATATGACCAAATTAAATAAATGACATATGATGACTTATTTGATAAGCAGTGCAAGTCGAAAGTTCTAAAATCATTTTTTTGTTTTTTAAACAATTTTTTATAATTTCAAGGTCATGAATGTTGGGTTTAAAACACCTTGAAAAGGAAGTAGTTGAAATTGCTGATTTTTCTCGAGCAACCAACTATGAAGAATTGGCTCATATAAAAAAACAATAGACATTTTTGCGATTTTTCGTAGGAAAAAAAATTAAAATACGAAAGCATAGAAAAAACGAAATTTTCATATAATTTTCTCGTGACATATTTTGTAAATACGACTTCTGCATGTCGTCAAATTCCACCTCTTCAACTGGAATTTTGACAAATTTGTGTCGATTTCATCATCTCAGGTTTGTTTTTTAATCAGACAAACACCTTGCACAAGCCCAGTACTTATGTTGGATTCTCACTTGCGGTAAAATCGCGCGATTTTATTGCGTTTTGCGGTTTTTTAAAACTTATTTTGCCTCAAAATTGCGATATTTCTTAAATAGAAAATTTTTCTAGGTTCCCACATGCAGCAAAAACACAAAAAAACCTCAATTTTAAAAATAGCGCAATTTTGACGAAAGTTTTCCGCGCGGAATTCGCGCGATAAAGCGGAAAAATCGCAAGTGAAAACCCAGTTTTAGGCTGGTTCTGCTAAAAATTGCTGCCTGCCTGTTGTACGTAATTTTTCGTACGAAAAATCGCAAAATGTCTAATAAAAAAAATCATTTTATTTCTTGATTTCATCATTTCTTTTATTCCTTTCCTTTATGTATTTATTTCTATTCACCTAACTTCCTCTGTTCTTTGTTTTCCTTTTATCTTCACACCTTCTATTATTCTTATCTGATGAGATACCAGTCTTCAGATTGTTTCATTACTTTTGCTGTTGTTGACCGGTCCATTTCATGTCCAAAAACCTGATCTTACATGACTTTTATTCGATTTTTTATTATAAATATCTTTTTATTTTTATATGTTCATCAATTCTTGTGTTTAGGATTGCTTCTAGTTTCTTCTATAGATTTTATACCACGGAACTGTTTAGTCTGTTCTATATACTCCTACATTACCTATCTTTAAATGCTTCCATTATATCGAATTAAATTAGAATTAGAAACAAGGAAGAGGTGTTGTCAGTGACTAGTGATCATGTAGGAAGAAAATGTGTTAATTGCTGTACAATTTCAAGGATAACAAATTGAAAAAAATTATAAAATGTCTGCCACCACCCACCAGTTGCACCACTTTTTTTACAAAGTGCCATATCATTATTGTAAAATGAAGACACCAGTAATGAAAATGACATCATAAGTCAGATGGAAAAAAGATGATCATATTTTCAAATTATGTTTCATTGCTATCAGATCCCATGTAGCACAAGGGCGGCGGCTGGTGGCCAAAGCCGTCAATTCGACGGCTTTGCCGCCATGGCGGTGTAGCGGCGTTCACTGCCACTATTATCGCCGTGGCCACTCAATATTTCAATCTGCCAAAACTATGGCAAACTCCTCACTATAATAATCGAGTTCCCAGTCATAACAGACTCTTAAAATCATCCTCTTTGTCCGGCGCTCAACCCTTAAACGGTAATCATTGAAGCGGTGATCGCTGTCTGTTCGCCGTCAAGTCGATGGCGGTCACCGATGCTCCTCCGTTTTTCTTTATAAAAATAAAATAAATATAAATATAAATATCAAAAATTTTATTCTGTGGATTTTGATTGATTTTTAAGTTTTTGTTGACGGCGCTGTTGTCGCCGTCTCATCATCGCCGATACTACACCGCTGCTACACCCGCATGTGCTACATAGGGAAACTTCCATAGCTTTTCTTTCAGGTAAATTTTCCTTGGTCATATCGCCAGGAATTTCCTGCTTAATCTTGGTTCCAGACAAATCTTTGCTGCCAGGCAAATCTTCCTTAATCTTGTTTTCACTTTCAGCTGAAAAACAAGTTGTCATGAATGTTAAATAATTGTAATAAGTTACCCCATTTCAAGAATCCCGCAGGAAATCCCTACAGACTGTCCACATAACTCTGAATTTGGGTCTAAAAATTAAGTTTGTAAATGAGGTTTCTTTGTTGTTTTTTTTTCAAATTTTGGGGGTGTGTATACAGGCGGAATACCTTCACACATTTCGAATAGGAATGTCGGAGCCTGGAATCAAACCTGATACCGAGTGGTGAGAGATATATCATGTGCTTTAAAGGGTTTACGACATCAAAAATATTATGACTGAATGATGGTTGCCAATTTCTTAAAATGGCTGAAGTGATTTTTATTTATTTTTAAACTTATCAGATACATCAAATTCTACTTTCGCCATATCACCTGAAATAAACAAAACAAAAAATTTTTTTTTATTTATTACGTAATTCTAATTTCAATTGATCCAGCATGTTTTTAACGGTTTCTATAGTGTCTTCGATGAGTTCAAAGATGTTATTCGCGGTTGAAGCTTTATAATATACAGGATGTCCCAACTAAGAGTTTTAAGTAGAAAATTTCTCTCAAACTGTCCATCTTAGGAAAAATCTGTTTGCGTAGTCGAATAGTAAAGTGGGTATGACAAAGTTAATGGTGATATAAAATTTGACCTTTGACCTCTAGAAGTGACCCGTTGCTTACTTAACTTTTTAACCGTTGAGTTAGCGCCATTAGAAAGTTGTAGAGCAAAGACTAATTAGTCTAAAACCATTTTCCTACAAAAATTACATCGCCATTAACTTTGCCATACCCACTTGACTAATACGCAAACAGATTTTTCCTAAGATGGACAGTTTGAGAGAAATATAATACATATAAATTAATCGTCTCAAAAACAGCCTAGCTGTGGGTCCCGCCAAGTAAGCTGGCCATCCAAAGTGGTCAGATCAAAAACACCACCAAGTAAGCAGCAAGACAAAACCGAGTCCACTCTTCTTTTTATTTCCTCAACTTTGTTTACGATTGTTAATGTAAGTTTATTAAGTTCAGTTTACTAAAACATTATTATAATGTCATTAGTACATTTGAATAATGTTAAAATGTTTTTTTTTTTGGTCTTTATTGTTCTTTTTCTTTTTTATAAACAAGGATTTGTGTTGTGAATGATTATAACCACATGTATACAAATAAAAAGACATCCTAACAAGTGTAATATAAAAATGTGTTCAATATACTTATTAATCTCAAAAAGGACATTATGCAGAAATTTTAACTGGCTTTACATCATCATCTATACAACTGGTCATTTTATCAACTGTCAGACTCATCTTTTCTATCTCATCTTCATCCGTCTGCTGACTCGCATCTGCAACATCCACAGAATCATCAAATTCCTCTTCTTCGTCATTGGGCCTCGATTCTTTTTTCCCATTATCCATCTTGCCATCCATCTCGCTTTCGCTTTTATCCGCGATCGACTCCGGTAGAATGCGACTAGAATTGGGTGAATTCTCCAGAGACGAATAACCCTGATCTAAGGAGTGTTCTTGGTTAGGCTGCCGTTGCGGATTTTCATCTTCGATAAAAGGCAATTCTTCGGAACCCAATCCGTTGAGTGCCGGAGCATCGACCGGGGTCTTTGCCTCAATTTCCTTCCTGAAGTCGTCCATGCTGCAGCAATAGTGATGCCATTGTGTTTCCTTTTCGTCCTTGGCCCCCTTGTTCTCTGCCACTTCGACTTCCGGCGTGACCTCTTTCGCTCTTCCGTCATCTTCGTCCTTCTTCTTGGTCGTCGTGGCACTTGACCTTCGTCTTTGCACGCCGCCCTTGAAGAACTGCGTGAGCGATGCGATGCTCAATTTGCGATCCTTGTCTTTTTCGATGGTGGTGCTTGTCGTTGCACCGCTGAGGGTTCTCGACGTTGCCGAATGATCGTTCGCTTCCTTCCCGTTGCACTGAGAATTGGAGGACCCGCTGAAATTGGCAACTCCGCGGTACTTTTTCAAGGTTCCAGTTCGCATCAGTTGTTTCCATGCCCACCTGGCTTCCGGGTACTGGATGCAACGTACTATGAAGATGATGAAACCTTGCAAACTGTTGAGAATGCAAAAAATGTACTGGAAGGGCACTTTGGCAGGTCCCACGGCCAATGCTCCGAACACCCACGTGACTCCGAGAAGTGTCATCACTGTAAATGCACCCCGTACTTGTGCGAATGTTACATTTTTGTCTTTACGGCACGCTTGTCCGGTCAGCCTGGGCTGGAAAAGTACGCGAGTAACCAGGATAAAAACGACGCAATTGATTAATAGAATGATGCAACAAGGCCCCAAGAAAGTGGTATAGTAAACGTATGGATTGTCGGCTGATAAAATACAACTGGAAAAAAAAGAAATAGTTCACATTGAACGTAACGTAACGTAACTTTCAAAAATTTAACGTAACGTAAGGAAAGTAACGTATGGTTTTGTTCACACTGTTTGTAGATAGTAAACCGACCAATCATGTAATTTCTCATTCCATTTCGTTTTTCATGCGAGAAGCAGCTGTCTTCTCATTGGTTGCCGTCATTTCTTAAGTTACGCTTTGAAGTAGGAACTTAAGTTTACGGCTGTGATTTTAAACACCACACAATGCATTTCAGTCATCTTGCAGTACGTTACGGAGTGGTGTGAACACCAAAGGGAACTAACCATTACAGTATAAATTTTATTTACTGTACTACCCCGGAAACGGCGGCATGCCGGATAAAAACGGGTCAAAAAATACCATTCAAAAAAACCATTCAAAAAAAATCGGTTTTTGAATGGTCTTTGACCGTTTTTGACTGTTCTTGACTGGTTTTTTGACTGGTCAGTAAAAAAACCAGTCAAAAACAGTCTTCAAAAACCTTCGAAATTTCCGGCATGCCGGAAAAAGCACCAGACATGCCGCTGTTTCCGGGATAATACGGTACTTTACTTTTCTAGGTTATTATTTACTTACTATTCATTTTTACTGTGGTAATATCCAATATTAATAGCTGCAGTAGTGCCAACAAAAATCAATGGAATACCTAGAAGAGATATATAACAAAGTAAAAATTAATTCAAATTCAAATTGTTATTAAATTTTGAAAAGATAAAATAAAAGACCCTACCCCACGCTGCTAAAGACCGCTTCAACATAAAGTGCGTTTCCGATGAAGCAAATACATAAATTAACATCTGGTACATGTTAATTGCCTCCACACACATCCAAGCCAAAGTAGCCAATAAAAAGTAATGTGTTAAAACAGCTACGCCGACGCATAGATCAATAAAATGTGTGTTGTAACTTTGTGATCCCAACAGAAAAGAAATGTTCATCAAGAGCATCGCTACACACAAACATAAAAGAATTTTTCCTGACCGATCGCGATTTAAACATCTAAAAAATAAAAAAAAAAAATAAAAAAATCATTAAATTACTTTGTCAGAAATTTATAAAAATTTGTTTACCTAAAAATAGAATAAGTGATGATAGTTAGTATAAGGCCAATAATGGATAAAGCACATCCAACGTAAGAAACAATAGACAGCGCGATTTTATTTTTCATATCGAGTTGCTCGTTTGGATCTGGATCCTATATTATATTTATAATGAATAGAAAAATAATTAAATGTAATACGTTACTATATACGTACAAAAAGAACGGAAAAAGCTGTCAAATGTGAAGAATAACACCAAGTGAAGTTGCCACTTTGGTTTGTTGAAATTCCGTCTTGCGACCATTTTTTCTCAATTTCGTCCCAAAATGCGCAATAGTAAAATTTATTGGGCGATGTTGGTATTTTGTATGTGACTGGTCGTGTTAGATTGCTTATGGTAGCGTTTGCGATGTTGGCGATGATCACAGGTTGCCAAGGGTCGTTTGGATATGTTTGCGATTTGTTTTTCCTTCGGAAGAATTTCGCATTTTTGAACGAGATAAATTGTAAACGAACTCCTTCGGACGTTTGAATCTTGGCTAAATCGAGCGCTTCATCTGGTATCACAATGGCGGCCATCTATCAAGATAAATCATATTTTTAAGTTCATAGATTCATTTAATCTTTTGATATATTGGAAAATTTCAAAACTTGTATTTTTAGCTCGCTCAGAGACCTCGTTTGTTTCGGGGTCATAGAAGAGGACTCCGAATGTTATGTTATTGAATGATATTGAGCTGCGAGTGCGAGCAGAAAAATGTTTACATTTTTCTAATATTCAATTCAATACAGCAAAATAATAAATAAAAATAAAAAATATATATATTACATCATCAGGATCGTCTGCTTTGTCTGCTGCTTCAACACGCATATTGTCAGCAATTTCGTCGACTGCTTCAAAATTGTTTGTTTTATTTTTGATAAAATTTTTTCTATTTCCGAAAAAAGTGACTCCTTTAGTATTCAAATGACGCTGAGAAGAACTTGCCATCAACTTCGGATCATTTTTCAAATTGATTGCTTCGATAACTAAATTCTCCGAACGGAATGTAATGCTTTTGCCTTCATCCAAAGACACTTTTGAGGTGTATTTTTTTACCACGTCAATCAATCTGCACAAAAAAAAAAAAAAAATTAAAAAAAATTAAAACATATCTCAACTAAACTCTATCCAACAATTCGTGCACGAAACTGAAAAGTGAACTTTTTTTGCATTGTATACTGAAAATATATATTGTTGTATCTTATTTTAATCCTCTAGTCGAGCCGAGTCGAAAAATCATTGTTTCCTAGCCAAAAAAATGTGCGCAACAATACAAAAACCCAAATGTAAAGAATTTTTTAAAGTATTTTACAAGCGTTTTCGTTCGTTAACAATGGCACGCACATTTTTGGACTACGAAGCAATGATTTTTCAACTCGACTCAACTAGACGATTGAAATAAGATACCACAATATATACTTTCAGTACAATGCATACGCCATTAACCAATGGGAGTTTCGTGCACGAATTGTTAGATAGAGAAGATCAAAATTCCAAAATACACAAACCGATCAGTAATTTGTTCGGAGTCGTTAACATTATCAAAAATGTTCTCATCGACATCCAACATGTTGCTTATCACAGATAACATCCCGCCTGCAATCTGAAATTGATTTTCAACAACTAATTAATCATTTCCATCACTGAATTTTAAATTTTTCCAAATTACCTTTTTATCATGCAGAGCATAGTTATAAACCCTGTCAATATGATTAGCTGTTGTACTTATTTGCGACGAATTTAAACTTTTAGGAAGTGAAGTTAAATGGCTTAATTGTGTAGTGACATTCATGGCAATGTTAAAACCCTAAATAAATAAATAAATAAAATTAATTTTACTCCAATAAAATATTGTTATATATTTACCTCGGTTGCACAATTTGATGCATTGACAAATGACCAAACTGCTTGATGATTCTCGAATTTACAACTTCGATATGCAAATAAATGCATATCATGTTTTCTATCGTATGAACCATATGGACACACAGCTGATTTGGTTTCATTCACTCGTGATTTAGGCCACTGGAAAACTCCATACTGAGTTTGTGTCCTTCCTTCCAAACAATATGCTAAAATAAAAAATAAAAAAAATTAATTAAATATTTATTCCGTATAGAAATTAATGACATTTTCTTAATTAAATTACTATCTTTAACCTATATCTGTACAAGACTCCCCAGTGAATCCAGATAGACAGACACAACTGAATCCATTAGGTTTATCTGTGCAATGAGCTCCATTAGCACAAGGTGATGATATACAATCATCAATGTCAACGTCGCAGCTCTTTCCTATTAAAAAACATCAAAAAGGATAATTAAATAAAGACATAAAAATGCTTTTTAATCTTAAACAGGTTTACAGTTGGAGAAATGCCAAAAAAATAATAATAATCCGAATAAATTCTCAGCTGAGACTATGAGCTACATGATAATTTCAAAGTAAGTGGACGAATTATGTGAAGGTCAACAGCATTTTGAAAAAACCAATAATTCTTGTAAATCTGCATTTTTTTTTTTTTTCCTAACAGCCAGACACCGAGGCCAGATGTTAAACTATCGATTACCACGTGTTCTGGAACACTTTAAAGGGTTTACTACATCACAGTTTTTGGATCAAAACCTTACATAATTTTTCAGAGTTTTTTTTGGAAAAAAAAATTTCGGGTTAAAAACCCGAAGTTGACGTTGTGAAAATATCGAAAATCTATGTATTTAACATGAGGAATACGCGCCCTGCCAACAATGTCTCTCACCAAGCTCAATAAACGTGTTCCGAAAACTTTAAAAAAATAAATAAAAATCACCTAAGACATTTTAAGGAATGGCGAAAATTATTCAGCTATAAAATATCTGATGTCGTAAACCCTTTAAGTTGATAACAGCGTTCCAGTTTGATGAAATTTTATTTCAATGGCATTATAACATTTTATAACGCAATAAAAAGCCATCATCTTACCAGCAAAACCTTCAGGACAGACACATTGGTAATTAATGTCCGTTAAATTAACGCATGTGCCACCATTAACGCATGGATTCGACGCGCACCAGTTGTACGATTTACAAGACGAACCGTAGTAACCGGCTGCGCATGAACATTGATATGTGTTTGGCGCTGTGCTCACACAAGTCGCACCATTGGCACACGGTGACGGACGTGCTAAACATGGATCGAACACCGAGCAGTTGATTCCCGAGAAACCGTCCATGCATTGACAGTTGTACATATTATCGGAAACGTTTTTGCATTCGCCGTATTCGCCACAAGGGTTATTAACGCACGGATTAAAGTGGTTACAGGTGGTGCCGTAATACCCTTCTTCGCAGTCGCACCTGAATCCTGGGTTACTTATTGTGGGTACGCAGCGACCATTACGACACGGGTGGTGCGAACAATCTGAAAATAATAAAAAAATTTAAAAAATGGTGAAAAAACTGAAATTTGTCCATTTTTTTCGAATTTTTATTTCGCTTACAGTTCGATCTGGTGGCAAATGACGAAACTTCACTGCCAAGTCCAACTTCCTCTTTGTTCCAAGCATAAATACGATATTCATAATCAGTCCACGGTTTGAGACCTTTTAGTTTAGTGCATAAACCGCTTCCGACACGGGTCGTATTTCGCGCAGTCACATTCAAATCTCGGACATCTTCTTGACTCGCACCTGTTTCTCGAAAACGAACCAAGTAACCGGTCACGTTGCCTACTCGGGGTCGATCCCAACAGATATCAACTGACTGACTCATTGGATTCGTATGTCGCACACGACGTGGTTCTATTACATGACACGTTTTATTTATACAAAATTATTTAATTTATTTTTATTTTTCAGATTGAATTGCAAATGTAATTTTTTTTTTTTTTTTTTTTTTTTTGTTGACTCACCTGTTATGGATTTAACAGTTATCTCTACAATTGCTGTATTATTTTGAACTGGTGATCCGCCATCTTCGACCAAAATATTCAAACGAATGCTTTTAATATTCGACGTGAGTTTGTGAGAGAGTTGTATTTCTCCCGTTCTAATATCTATTTGAAAGTATTCCGTCCAGTTTCCTGGTAGCAATGTGTAATAGAGGTCTGCGTTGTAATGAACACTGTCATTATCATTGGCATGCACTTGGAGCAAAGTTACGTTTAGATCTTCCACAAAACTTATCTGGAATGTGAAAAAGGAAAAAAGTCTAGTATAATTTTCTGATAAATTTAAATAATTAAATATATCATTTATTCTTGTTTGACTGTTTCTAAAAAAAAATGTTTGGCAGAAAAGCAAATTTTGGTATCTGAGGATGAGGTAATAAAGATGAAAATTCTTGAAGGTTCTAATGTTTGTGATAATGGAATGTAAAGAAGGTGCTTTAAAAGAGAACAGGAAAACACTTTCAGTTTAATGGCATTGCTGCCAAGTAAAAACATGAACTACTTGTGCATTGATGTTATGTTACTTCATTAGTATTCCAATATTGATGTAATATTGTAGAGTAAATGACTTGTGATGTTGAAATAATGTTCTAGCAACATTGGCCAATGTTTTTATAGCATTTCTACAACTTGGCTACAATTACATTGTACTGATTGATGTGCTGAGTATAAAACCCATACCGTATTCCCCAGTGATGGGCACTAGTTAACTAGAAACCTAGTTAATTAGTAGTTTAACTAGTTTATGACTAGTTAACTACTAGTTTTAACTATATTTGTTAAAAACTAGTTAACTAGTATTTAACTGGTTTTTTTTTTTCAACTAGTATTTTGCATTTTTCAACTAGTTTTTTTTATGACGGAGGTAAATTTTATTATATTTTCTGTAAAATGTACTTAAATGATGTGACATCGTGTTGGTGTTGGTAGTTAACTTAGTGTTGTCCGTCATGTCTGAGCTTTTCAGCATGCTATCGTTATTCACAGTGTTGGCCGCGCAACCGCTACAAATAGCGGCGCTACAAAATTCGCTACTTTTAAACCTAAAGTAGCGATACAGTAGCGGTGCTACTAATTTTCTAAAAATAACGGAAAATATAGCGGAAAAGTAGCGAAATTTTGCTACTTTTTCCGCTATATTTTCGCTACATTTGATGCCGTTTTATTCTGTATAATAATTCAGAAAAATGAAAATAAAAACGTACTTGATACTGTAGATGCATTTTGCACCTATGTATCATGTGCGTTTTTATTCTCATTTTTCCGAATATATGTGCATGTTTTCTCTAGAATAAAAAAATTCTTCTTTGTTTTTCAATTTAAATATTCTGTTTTATTAAGTTTTTCATTTAATTTTGATTTTAAAAGTTTTTTTTTTTTTTTTTGATTTTTTATTTTTTTATTAGTAGCGGAAAAATAGCGCAAAGTAGCGGTAGCGGTAGCGGAAAATCGCTACTAGCTATCCAAAAATAGCGATAGCGGTGGCGCTACTATTTTTTTAAAAGTAAACGTAGCGCTAGCGGTCGGCGCTACTTTTATTCAGTAGCGGGGCCAACACTGGTTATTCATTAACGATGGGTGTAGAAAAAACATGAAAGCAAAATGGCAGAAAGTTTGTTTATTGCTGCAGTTTTTTAAAATTAGTTATAACTACTACTAGTTTTGAAAAAAACTAGTTTCCAAACACTAGTTACTAGTAGTTAACTAGTATTTGACTAGTTAGTGCCCATCACTGGTATTCCCTTCTTAAGAACGGCATGCCGGAAAAACGGAGTTTGACCAGATTTTGAAAATCAGACATCTGGTCATTTTTACGGCATGCCGTAAAAATCGAATCGGTGCTGTAAAACGTAATACACTTTATCGGGCACTTTATCGGTCGGATTTACTATTATCCGGCATGCCGTTCTTTCCAGGGAATACTGTAAATATATCTTATTTCGGGGATACACAAAAAAATGTATTTTTCGTGGATAGAATATGTGAATCTCCTATTGAATGTCTCAAATTGACCCAGAACATCATTAGGCAATTAGGATCAAAATATGATATCTACACACATCAAGTGCTGTGTGGGCAGACACTAGACAGTGATTCAAAACTGTTAATAAACTGTTGCAAGCATAAAAAATATGAATTTTACAGCAACTTAAAATATATCATTTTATATCTAAAATAAAAAATAAAAAATAAAAAATAAAAAATAAAAAATAAAAAATAAGCATTTTGTAAAAGAGTTTTCAGTTAATTTCCAAAATGCTTTTTTTTCCCTTCAAAAACCCATATGGTTGCAAAATATACATGTGTAAATTTGAAAAGCAATTATTTTCTGAATTTATCTTGATATCAATTGTATTTGTAAATTCTAGGTGTAAAACAGAACGGATGGAAAAAGGCGTGTTTCGTTACGAAATTGATGAGAAAAGTGATAAATCATTGTCACTCGAAATGTGACTGACAAGATAAATCAAAAAGAGATGAAAAGAAATATGCACCTACCTCGGTTCTATAAATATCATATACAAAAGCCGGTCTTTGACGATTATACTCGGTGATCCGGATCTCCACCTGCTTGACAATGGCCTCTTCTTGGTCATAAGCCACGACCATTATCGTCAAGTTATTCCCGATTCGAAGATAAACATAATCCTTCGTGTATACATTTCCTGTTGTGCTCTCTACTCGGAAATACTCGAAATTATGCACCTCGTGCAAACTATACAATATTTCTGCATCCGGTCTGGCCACATTAACCGCCCTCACTCTTGTTACCAGTAAATCCGGTGGTGCATTGTAGTGTAAACGAACTTGATGACGAAATGGTAAAAACTCCAACTTGGCACATCCTAAATAAATTAGAAATTTTTTTATTTCAACGAAGAAATTGAATAAATAAATAAAGTTTTTATTTTTCTGTTTCTAGATGATTTTTAAAATGGAGGAAAAAACGCATCGTCCTTGTGCTGTGTCGTTTCAAGTGACGCGAATCGTTTTTAAAAGCTAAAACAAGGCTGGACTGGAATGGAACACACATGTTTACAACCAATTTTATTCATATATCAGAAACGTGACTTGTGGTGGAAATGTCGGAAAGAAAAAGAAATCTCTTTTTAATCTGTATCCATGGTAACAGAGAATTTAACATTTTGCAAAACATCGCTGTCGTTCGTCTGTCAATGTGTTTACATTGCATTAGGCAAGTTTAACGGATCGTTGGTTGGCAACTTAAAGAGTTCGTTCTCAAACCGGAAACACTGATTTATTTCCATTTTCAGACAAGAAAAAAAAAAAAATTAAGAGATTGACAATTTGTTGTTTTCTTAATGAGATATAAATTACTGGTTATTATCGATTTAACAAATTGATGGGAGAAAAGAAAATCCTTGACATTTCTTATTCTCAAACTCAGTGACAGTTCGAGATATTCAAGGACATTCAATTTTTTAAGTTAAAAAAAACAATTTTGATTTATAAATTTTTTAAAAAAANANANANANATATATATATATATATAT
>AFFK01018194.1:0-12369 GCA_000239455.1 Strigamia maritima
CGTGGCATGTTTATAATCCAGTCTCTCTGTTATCCTATGCTCCATTGCCTCAGCTCTGCTTTCTATAGCAGCGTCAAACGCTTCTGTAATCCGGTTAAACATACGGTCCTCCAAACGTCTCTCCTGTGCCTCTTGCCTCATAGCGAAAACTTCATTGTCTTCCACCGTAAAGGTGACTCCTGGACGAAGCTAGAAGGTGGTTGAGTCGACGTTGATGGTTGAGTTGACCCAGTGGTGCCAGATTCAAAAATCTAAATGTGACCTTGAAGGTGCCTGTGAAGAAGACGTCTGCCGAGCTGATCCAGAAGTGCCCATTAAATATCGTGGATAAGATGGGCTGAAAAATCTGCTTCTTGGTCTGAAAACAGAAGATTCTTCTTAGACCAGGTCGCTCGTCGCAACACTGGCTCTTCTAGGCCTAAAAGGCGCTGACTGCTACCAAACAGGCGTTTCAGGCTGTGGTGGTGGTGTAGGTATAGTTGACTGGTCAATTGACATTGGTGTGGGTGTCGATAATGCATATGGTGACGGCGTCGGTGGTTCATCACCTGAAGGAAAGGGTGTTGACTGTATCCCTAACTGGTGCTGACGTCGCTCTATCTCCACAAAGGATGCCCACATGTCGTGTTGTGTAAGTTCCTCAAAGTCAAAAGGGTTGAGTATGTCGCGCACTCGATCCATAATGATTTGAAAATATAATTAAGTTACAAAAAGAAATAAATTTCTTCTCAAAAAGGTGATACAGTTTCTATACTTGCTGTTTTAGGTCAATTTATGAATATATGACCTTAAGGTGTCCTTGAATCCTCGGTACATTTACCTTCGGGTTCTTCAGGCCCGGCAACTACGGTCTTTAGGGCATTATACCTACTTTAATTTGGTGTTGACAGCCTGCCGGTTCGTATTTAAAGCAAAAGGTGATAAAAATGACTCTGAATGGTTACAGGTACAAGTTACACATAGACAATCATATAGATTCAACATTAATTCAGTACAGAGGCCCAGAATCAGCTCTTGCAGGAGCTTATATACTATGAAACCATGGGGTTTCTTAAATTTCCCCCAATCAGGGAGCCAGAATACTGATAAGCAGATTAGCTGATTTGCATATCAGTGAGTCATAATGAGTTGATAAAGTTGAAAATCAATGGCTTTAATGTTCTCATAACTACCGTACTTGGTGAAAAACAAACAGCCCAGACTCCATTGGAGCCTAGACCGGGACTTGAACCCAGATCCCCCAATTGCCGGTTGGGTGCTTTACCATTAAGCTACCTGGGACTCCAACAGAATCAGAGACTGAATGTTACTTCACCACTCCACTTCCTTCACCAGTTGATGTCATTTATTAGACGACAGACATCACTTCGTTGCCATGGACAATAAATCACAATGGCAAGTAACCCCTAGCGGGGAAACTTAGAACTACCGCATATTACCTCAGCCTCAGGTGATGTATATAAATTAGAAAACAACACGAGAACACATTGAAAATAAAGTTGAAAATCAATGGCTTTAATGTTCTCATAACTACCGTACTTGGTGAAAAACAAACAGCCCAGACTCCATTGGAGCCTAGACCGGGACTTGAACCCAGATCCCCCAGATTCTGTTGGAGTCCCAGGTAGCTTAATGGTAAAGCACCCAACCGGCAATTGGGGGATCTGGGTTCAAGTCCCGGTCTAGGCTCCAATGGAGTCTGGGCTGTTTGTTTTTCACCAAGTACGGTAGTTATGAGAACATTAAAGCCATTGATTTTCAACTTTATTTTCAATGTGTTCTCGTGTTGTTTTCTAATTTATATACATCACCTGAGGCTGAGGTAATATGCGGTAGTTCTAAGTTTCCCCGCTAGGGGTTACTTGCCATTGTGATTTATTGTCCATGGCAACGAAGTGATGTCTGTCGTCTAATAAATGACATCAACTGGTGAAGGAAGTGGAGTGGTGAAGTAACATTCAGCCTCTGATTCTGTTGGAGTCCCAGGTAGCTTAATGGTAAAGCACCCAACCGGCAATTGGGGGATCTGGGTTCAAGTCCCGGTCTAGGCTCCAATGGAGTCTGGGCTGTTTGTTTTTCACCAAGTACGGTAGTTATGAGAACATTAAAGCCATTGATTTTCAACTTTATTTTCAATGTGTTCTCGTGTTGTTTTCTAATTTATAATGAGTTGATCCAATCAAATCAACTCCTTGATCAAAGTTATGTGAACCCCATAGAATATCTAAAATATTCAAAAAGCACATGGTAATATTTAGGGTTAACTTTATTTATTTTCATATTTTAAAGTATTCTTATCCCTAAATAGTCTTAATTTATTTAAATAAACATTTCACAACAACATTTATTATTGTTTGAATACAATAATCACTTTTATCGATGATTTCTCACAATGAACACACCTATTCATTGTATAATTCTCTCCTATATTTATCAAAATATAGAGCGAATGTTTACTTAAATATTTTATCATTCAATAAACATTTTATTTTCATAAAACTTAAATTTTCCTATTTTGAATCTGGCGCGATTTTAGCAAATCGCACCCTCTGGTGGCAACTTTATAAGTTACTACGGTATTGAACCGTCACACAACATATCACATGTCCAAGGACCACCTGTTACAATAGGTACAGCCTAAATGAATTGCACAAATTATAATGACTTGTTTATAACCTGTGCAAACACTAAAAGGTGATCTTAACTCAAACTAAAAATACTTATGAGCAACTTTTGGTCAACTCGACCTCTCTAGGTGCTCATGACTTACACATTGGACATGTTGACTTATAGTATGCCAATAAAGCCGACATTCCGTAAGGAATACGTCAAAAATGTTGCTAAATTCATGGAACAGGAATCTCTCGTTGAGGATAATGACGAGTCCTCTACTGAATCGGTAGAAAATTTAGAATTAAAATTTCAGTTATTTTACATACAGGACCAAACCACAGCACCTGCTGTACTCCCCGATAGACGTGCAGGCAAATGCTTTTTCTGTAACAAACCAGGGCATCAAAAGAGAGAAGGCCATAAATATCTCGCATGGTTGAAGCAGAAGGAGACGGGTGCAAATGTCCAGAAACGAGAGGCAGACAAGACCACACCGACCTCGGGAACACTAGAAGTGAAGAAACCCAGGACTGAATGGATCACTCGGGAATTCCTGAGTGAGGTCATGAAGGATTTAAAAACAGAATTAGCTGTGAGCCATGCCAAGGACATGAAGAGTGTGGCTGATCAAGTGACCAGTGCGCTCAAGCAACACTTAGACGTAATTGCGTCTAAAGTGTCGGATAACACTAGCGAGTCAAAAAACTAGTGTCGAGGACTGGCGTGACGTCCCAGTTCTCCACCGAACCGATGGATATTGACAAGGAATCGTGTTGTCCCATGGATACAACCCCATCTACGGTGACGTTGTCGCACCGCAAGGTCCCCGTAAACATGAATTCCACTAGTAGTAACGGAGGAGTGCATGAGGCTATTCATGAGGGTATGCAGTCTGATTATTGGGCATAATTTCATGCGCAGAGTTAGACTGAACCTGCACACCGAAGAAGGATATTTTTCCTGCACTCGGGCACCAGGTGTTCACATACCTTACGTACCATATGAAGTGGGTTTCAGAGAACATTTCCTGAAACTACTACATGTGTTCAATAAAACTGCAATACTCGCAAATCTCGATTAGTGGCTGGAAGTGATTGCACAGCAGAACAGCGATTGCAACTGAAAGAAGTACTGGCAAGTGTCCGTGACGTCTTCAGTGACAATCCTGGCTGCTCACTCACCCACACGCATAGTATTAAATTGAAAGAAGGGGCTAAAATTCCAAGGCACCCGTGTCGGACGTTTAACCCTGCCAAAAAGGCCATAATGATCAAACTAGTCGAAGAACTAGAAGCATTAGGTCTAATAGAGAGAGCCACTGGAAATTATATTAGTTATCCGGTAATCGTGTCAAAGCCAGACGGTACGTACCGTATGTGCATTGATTATCGATGGCTGAATGCCTTGACAGAAGTTGAAGCGATACAGATACCGAATATTGATCACCTTATCCATGAGTGTGAAAAGGCGAAATTTTTCACATTTATTGACTTAGTCAAAGGATATTATCAAGTAAAGATGAAAGAAGAAGATAAGCAGAAGACGGCGTTCTACACTCCGAAAGGCAGGTACCAGTTTGTTCGCATGCCATTTGGTCTGTGTAACGCTCCCAATACTTTCCAGATGATGATGGAGGAAGTGGTGGAAGGTGACTTGCAGGAATACACGTCAGTATACTTAGATGATGTGATTGTTTACTCTGACACATGAGAGGATCACATGGTCCATGTCCATAATGTTTTAGAAGCAATCAAAAAGGCTAAGTTAACTGTCAACTTGAAGAAGTCCAAATTTGGACGTACTTCATTGAAGTTCTTGGGGTATCTGATCACGCCTGAGGGGCTGAGAGGAGATCCTCATAAAATATGTGCAATCAGTAAATTCCCGACACCAACGGACACCAAGGCGATTCAAAGGTTTCATGGAATGGTGAACTTTTTTCGGAAATTCATACCAAACTTCGGGACAATTGCACTCCCACTGACGTCGGTGATGAGTGGAAAAGTTGACTTTGTTTGGGGTGAATCACAGCAGCAAGCTTTCGAACGTTTGAAAGATTTGTTGTGTGCCGACAAAGTTCTGTTGATGCCAGATTTAGCGAAACCATTCGTTATTCTGACGGATGCATCACATCAAGATTTAGGAGCAGTACTCTGCCAAGATGTAAACGTATGGGATGATAAGAAGCAGGCGATGGTTCCTACTCCGAAACCTGTGGCATTTGCCAGTAGAGTTTTGAGAGGGGCCAAGGTGAGGTACACCTGAACTAGAGTGCTTGGCTGTAGTTTGGGCGATAGAAAGGTTTAAACCTTATTTGGAATATACTACTTTTATTTTAGAATCCGATGCACAGGCCCTCAAATGGTTAATGAGCACACCTGAGCCATCTGGGCGCTTTGGTCGTTGGGCCATTCGCATCCAGTCCGGTGCATTTAAGATAGTTTACCGTCAAGGTAGATTAAATTGTGTCGCTGACACGCTATCGCGAGCTCTGCCAGATGAGGAGACACCTGTCGATGACTACATAGAATCCAAAGAAATGAGAAAGTACTGGCCCGAGTGGGACGGTAACGAGTCATGCCTGAAGCGCATAAAAGCCCATTCGAGCTATTTATGTAATTGTGATGTCCAGTTTCGTCATCCTGATGATCCAGTTGTTTCCGCAAGTGCGAAACCAATTGTATCTTCAGGAGAGGGGGAGGGTGGTATAGACTCGAATGATAGACCAGTTGCGACGTTATATAGCACCCTAACTGATTTGTTAGACGAGGTACCCCCTACTAGAAAAGAGATTATTGCAGCTCAGAAAAAGGATCCATTTTGTATACTAATTCATGAGTTTTTATGTTCCTCAGATGAGCAAAGAGAAAAAGATTCTCACTTTACCAAGGACTTCCTTGAGAAAGCAAAAGGTTTTTTACTCGATTCCAGCATGTGTGATTATGCAGAAGGAGGAGACGAATATTCAATGATCGTTAAATTTCATCCTACTTTCGAGGAGGAATTAAATGATTCGGGTGCAGGATTTAAAGCTTTCATTCCTTCTTCACTAATTCGACGTAATATTTTTGCATGTCACGGACATCCACTGAGCGGACACGCAGGAATCAGCAAGACGCTTGCAAGGGCGATGCAACTTTACTTCTGGCCTAAAATGAGAAAAGATGTCAGGAAGTATGTTAGAGGCTGCCTCTATTGCCAGCAGTACACACCGCCCAATAAGAGACCGCGAGCAGCCCCGTATCAACTACAGAGTACGGCGTATCCGTGGGAGACAATATGTGTCGACCTCATGGGACCCAAACCAACGGCATACATAGAGCTCATAGAGACATGTACCGAATGATACAGCGTAACTATGAGAAACATGATAGAAGACATTGCGGAAAATTTATTATTTGTGAATTTCAGTTGGATGATCTGGTCATGAAACGCACGCACATCTTATCCAATGCTGATAAAGTTGTCACTAGTGGATTGGCTGAAAAGCGTGATGGTCCATGGCAGATTACAAAAGTTCACGGTGGTGACGCTTACAAGCTCACCAAATTAGAAAATGGTGCAGTTGAGAAGTCGGTGAATATTAAGGATTTGACTCCTTATATCCCGTCGTACCCAGTCAAAATTTGGTCAAGTGATCAAACGTCGGCTTCGAACCATTCTCAACTTACACCAGAATGGATGACGAAGGAAGTGCCCCAATTAGTCTACGATGAGTTCTTTGCGGCTAATCCTAACGTGGGGACATTACCAAACGAGGAAAATGGCCAAGTTACCATAACACCACCTGGTAACAAGCCACAAGGTCGTCATCATCGGGTTCATCGACGCGAGGAAAAGCGGAATTGCGCCACCGTCTCGTCCACCAAGTCGAAAACCCCGAACACGAGTTCGTAAATCGAACAGAAAATATATTGATGGATTTGTGAATTAAAGATCAAGTGGTTTTTAACAATCAATCCACCAATGCGAATATTAATTTCGCAACAATGATTTTTTGAGACAACTCTTGTAATTAATTAAAATTGATTAATTACGAGCACGTGGCGCCACTTGGGGTCACGTGTCAACTCTCAACCAATCCCATAGTCCCATGTGCTGGGAACTTCACTCTAAATCTGGCAGTCCTGCTGACAAGTTAAGAAAAAGTTTTGAGTGAACCAAATAGCCGTGGCAGGAAACGAACCGAAAGAAGTAAGAGAAGTGCACGTTGTGGTACAGCAGTACAGCGTAAAACGTGGGTTTTGCAGAATTAGTAAATCTTCTGTTGAGGATGGAAACGGTATAAACGGGCTTCAAACCGTAAGTAAAACTCACTCCCGTTTTGTCAACGCGAGTGTATTGAGAAGTTAAGAGAAAAAATGTGTTATTTGAATAATAAGTCAGTCAACACTACATAATTCAAGTGGATTATGGCGTGTTACGACAAGTACATACGAAAATGCGAAGTTCGACAAATCCACACAAGATGGCGTCCAAGTGAACGACCGTCTTATGTGGCTTAATAAAATTGATTAAAAATGGGTGAACAAAATTGTTAGGCCTAATTCGGAACTCCGGCATGGGATGACGATAATTTTAAATTTCGTCACATAAATTTAATTTGTATATATTAATTATTATAACGGGTGTTTAATAAACATGTATTAGTCATAATTAATAGAATATAGGTTGCTTTTGTCGTGTCATGGCAAACTCTTATCGAAACTTAGGTCGGCCATTTTTGATCTCTCCAACATGTATTGTACACGTGTTCAAGTGGACCCGTTACGTATATGCGTGTTTCATGGTGGTGTATATAACACATTTTCTGTTCAGTAAAGCCATTTCAGTTGATTAATCCATCCGAATTAGTCACCTGATCTGTCTTTATTGATATCATCAAGTTTAGTCATCGTAATTTTAACTACACGTGTCTCCTAGATGGGTCCACCAATTAAAAGATTGAGAACCGATTCCGAATCAAGTGACGTTAACCAAGGTGCAAGTACGTCAGCACAAGCAGACATGGCCGAGCGACAAGCAAATCGAGATCAGCAAGGACCGCCACGTAACGGAAATGGGCAACCGCCGAATGCGAATTGACGAGACGAACCTTATGTATACGCCGGACCGTCACAAGTCAATATGCACAAATACGGGTCATTCCAAATGAAAGACAAAAATAGCACAGGAGGATTACACAATACAAGCAAAAAGAGAACAGAGTTATGATAAATGACCTTGACCAGACATACAAATGGATAGACCAGGACAGGATAACCAAGGTATTTAAATTAGTTAACAGAATTTGGGTTTATTATGGGATATGAACAATAGGAACACGTATACAAAATATAGCCCGTGACATGCCCCAGACCTAGTTGTTTATTGAGAATCACACACACAAAAAACACACTTCAAAAAATAATTACCGGTACATCAAAATAACGCAAGTTAAAAAACATTTAAATATCAGTAGTAAAAGAAATGAGTATGATATAAAAACACACAGCAATGATTACAATTGTTCAAAATTAAACACAACCACTAACATGTATAAGTAATCAAAAATACAAAAAATATAAAAAATCAAAAATGAATATATAAATGTAAAGACATGATCATTGACACTCGGACCATACCAACCGGTAAAGGTAAGTAAGGCCCACCAGCTGTCCCAACCGATAAAGTAAGTAAGCCGGCTAGCGAAGATGAACAAGTCACATAACAGTATAATATTACTCAAAATAAAAAACGCTTACATCAAACAAAAACAAAAACATTAAGCTTACCAAACAAGACTGACAATTCCTGTCAAAACAAAATAATATAACTCAATATAAAACGTATTGTTACCTCAACACGTTACATAACCTGAAAATAACATAAATTAAAACAAAAATTATAACAACAAAAAAACAAAAAAAATTAAACACTTCAAAATAGTTGAGCAGTCACTTTCGATGGCCCAAAAAAGTTAAACATATCTTAACGTCAGATAGCGGTTTACTTGTAAGTTTCTAAAAATTTATTAAGACACAATCGGTAGAAAAAAGTCAACATCGATAAACACATAGTCACACATCCCGGGTTCTGTCACTCACTCCAAAATGTTGAATCACCACCGGCATAATGCTCACACTCTCAACGTTCGCAGCCCCAACAGGCGCGACGAAGATATCCTCCACTCGTTGTAATGTTGGCCTTGTCCTTGATCCTGGTGATGACACATTGAATCCAACGCAGTTGTCTATGATGCCCTTCTTCCAACGCATCGTCTCTTTCTCGTTGAATATTCGATGCTAAGATGTACAGCCATCCTCTCCAAACCTCCGTGGATTCAGTCTTATCGCAGATAACATGTCGGTGTCCCTGCAACTCGTCGTATCCTCGGCCAATGGTGCAGGAAATGCCAATGCATCTGATGATTGTAGGTCTTGGTAAACGGAAACATGTGTGTACACCATGTCATGCACATAGTTTGTGCTTGGTGTGTGTTTTTGTGACATTTCAAGATGTTCACATTTATTTTTAGTTTTGATTTTATGATGTTATGATGAACTGATAATATCATCATAATATTATCTGAAGTGTTTGTATTTTATTTTGATATTTATATTCAGTACATTAGCAGATTCATATTAGCCTGTTATCCTAGTTTTGAATCTGCTCACAATTGCTTGTATTCATTTCTTTGAGTGCACCTGGTATTTCTGCTCTAACCTAGATGTAAGCAGAGATTCATGTGCCTGTCTAGCTGTATGGGATCACCCACTGGTCAAGGATGTGATCCCTTTTTCTACTTTTGAGTTATTTATAGCCTTATGGTTTTTTATCATTCTGTATGTTTTCTGGGTTTGAGATTATACTCTCTATCTTTTGATGATTGCAAATGGCTGACTTTTTTCTTCTATGCAACTGTGGATGATTTATGGACTATGGACAGTTATATTAGTGAGTTTTTGCTCGAAATATGTATTTAATGGCATTATAAGCGATACCTATCGCGGCCAGTTTGTTGCCAAGCAGCTGGATGTGTGTTTGCATCAAGAACACATCAAGGACCCATGTGTGAAGCAAACACAGCTTTTCCCCATTGATTTGGACCATTTACAGCTCCAATCAATACGTTTTGGCATCCAGCATGACAGAGAAGCGATAGGACGAGGTTTCGCGCATTTGGAGAAAAATCGCGATCGACGGGACCTCGCGTCTAACTCCGGCGGGACGCGGTGGCCCGAGGACGGGGAGAAATTCCGACTTTTCCAGCCAAAATTCAAAAATCGATTTTTGTCAATTTTTGACCATTCGAAGTGCAGTTTAGCTTCCACAACTGCAAATAGGACCAGGGCGGACCACATAAGTGTACAGTTGGTAGCAGAGGATGGTTTTAACCCTGAAAAATTTGAAAAGGACAAAAATAAAGCACGGGCCATCATTTTGCAATGCCTAGTTCCGAGGCTCCAACCCGCAGCGATGAAAAAAGAGACAACCAAAGATGTTTGGAAACATTTGAAGGATCTGTTTGAACCGAGCTCTATTGCTCGAGAGGCATCTTTAGTTGAAGAATTTTACTGCATGCGCCGACAGGAAAATGAAGAATTGGATGCTTTTATAGCGCGTCTGGACAAAGCCGGAGATGACATGGAGGCGGCGAACGCCCAACTCAAGCCCGTTGGACACATTAAAGCGTATTTGCTCATTAGCAGGATCGGAAAGGAATTTGAACACCAGATCCAAGCGATTTACCAATGGAAAAAAGATGATTTTACGTACGACAATGTTTGCACCGCATTACTAGCTGAAAGTAATCGAAGACGTCTTGTAGCCGCAAGTGATAAAAATTTGGAGGCTGCGACTGCTTATTTAAGCGGTCTTAAAGGCCAAAGTGCAAAAAGTGAAGTCAGTGCATCAAGTTCCGGCGATAAATCGTATCTGCAGAGTATTGTGTGCTTTAATTGTGGCACAAATGGCCATTTCGCACGGGATTGTGTGAAACCGAAAGTCCAACGTGACGGTCAGCAGCAACGAAGCCGAGGACGAGGTCGTGGTCGACGTCGTGGGCGCCGTTCAGCTCCTCCAGTCCCAGAGAGCCAGGTCACCAAGCAGGCCTGGTATGCGAATGCAATCGGCGAGCCAGCCGTAATCCAATCACCGAGTGTCTGCAGTGCAAACGTCCAAAATGGCAAAGTTGAATGGTATTTGGACACATGCGCTTCTCATCACGTCTGCGGAGATCGGAACATGTTCTGCGACTTTGAAGAGCTCAAACCAATGAAATTAGAGTTAGGAGAAGGATCTTCAAGCATCACCGGAAGAGGAACTGTTGAATTGACTGTTAAAGTGAAAAATGTTGTCAACATCATTGCTCTACAAAGTGTTTATTACGTTAAAGGCTTTAAACGTAATTTAATCTCCGTGGGAAAAATCGATCGTGCCAAATTTCACATTTTGATTTATAATGATTTGTTAAAAGTGTATAAATCCGATTCTAAAGTCTGCTCGTTGCACGGTAAGCTTGATGATGGGCTGTACCGAGTGCAAGGACCTGTTCAATTCAAGCCAGCCAGTAGTTTAGGTGCTAAAGGCGATTTAAATGTTAAAATTTCTGGAAATGGCAATACAGAGTCCAGTGAAACGAGCAAGCTAGAGAGTCACGCCGTTAGTGTAAATATGTGGCATCAGAGGTTTGCTCATATGTACACTAAGGGTTTAAATCATTTAATTTGTGATAAAAATGTTAAAGGTATTGATTTAAATGAGAAAGTCTGTAACACTATCTGTGACAACTGTGAGTTATCGAAATCAACTAGGGCTAGCTTTAAATCTGAGAATTCATTAGTTGCTAAGAACCCTTTGGAACTCCTACACATGGACCTATGGGGCCCGTGTAGACTCCCATCTTTAGGTGGTGCGAGGTTCCTGTTCTGTATTGTAGATGATTGCTCACGCTACTCATGGATTTTTCCTCTAAAGGCCAAAAGTCAGGTTTTTGAAACTTATAAAAAATTTCATACTAGAATAGAGAGGCTTAGTGGGTCTAAAATTAAGGCTATCCGCACTGATCGCGGAGGTGAGTTCACCTCTAGGGGATTTTGAGGTATTTTTGGACACATTAGGTGTTGAAATTCAAAGAACCAATGCCTATAGCCCTGAGATGAATGGGGTTGCCGAGCGCATTAACCGTACGGTTTTGGATAGCATTAGAGCTATGCTGTTGTCCTCTGGCTTACCAAAGTCATTGTGGGCCGAGTTGGCCATGACAATGATCTATTTGAAAATAGATATCCTCATTCGAGGCTTGGTAATGAAATCCCCTATGTCTTATTTCGCAAAAGGACATTATCTGTCTCTCATTTGCGGATTCCCGGCTGTTTGGCCTATGTTCATATACCTAAAGCCAATAGGGCTAGTAAATTAGATTCTAGGGCCTGGAAGGGAGTTGTTGTTGGTTACGCGATGGGTACTAAGGGTTATCGCATTTGGGACCCAATTTCTAATGATGTTTACGAATCTAAGCATATCAAATTTGATGAGTCCCGTTTGTATAAAGATGTTGTTCCCACCTATATTAATGATGATCCTCTTAATATTTCAGACGGTAGGGAATCCCATTATAACCCATCTGTCGAGTCTAGTGATGACAGTGATAACGACAGTTCCCCTAACCAACCTCAACCTTTAACCCCTGTACGCCCAGCCCCTAAAGCGCCTCAAAGGCGTCTCAATGTACAGGAAATCCCACCATATGTTTCTTCTCGGAGGAAACCTGTA
>JH431286.1:9656-27708 GCA_000239455.1 Strigamia maritima
GGACTCTTAAATGCTTTAAAACAACTTTTCTGTTCCAAAATTTGACATATGGTATTTCATTGCCCAAAGTCGTATGTGGATATCTGTTCTTAAGGTAGGCAACTGTTAAAGATAATTCATCCCACAAATTTTCTGGAAGCTTTGTATCATAGAGAATTGATCTGACCCCGTCATGAATAATTCGATTGATCCGCTCAGCAACCCCATTCATCTGTGGGCTGTATGGATTTGTACGGTAATACTGAATACCTATTTCATCCAAATAATCTTCAAAGGCTCTTGAACAAAATTCACCACCTCTATCGGTTTTTACGGCCTTGATCTTTCTACCAGTTAGTCGTTCAATTCTAGTTTGGAATTTCTTAAAAATTGGAAAAGCTTCATCTTTTGTTTCAATTGGAAACACCCAAACGTAACGGGAAAAATCATCAACTAGACAGAAAAGGTAATCTGCCTCCCCAAGGGATGTCTCAGGTGCCTTGTCCTATAGATCCATGTGGATTAACCCCAAAGGGTCTCTCGTTGATGCTTTGTTACACCTAGGGTATGACTCACGGGTTGACTTCGATATATTACACGGCTCGCACTGTATCGTGTCAACGTGCTCAGTTAAATCGAAACCCACCACTTGCTTACTGGTCCTCAAATGATTCAACCCCTTAGAGTAAAAATGTGCAAATCTGCGATGCCAAGAAGCCACTCCTTTCACCAGATGTGCCTCATTGTGTATTGACTGACTTTGACTGTCCTTTACAACTACGCTCGCATTTGTAACGATAATGCTCTGTTCTGCAGGCAACGCTCTGCCAACTAACTCATATAAGCCATGTGTATCCTCTAGAATACCATACATTGCACAACTATCGAGTTTATCTTTGAAAACTTTTAGCTTGTTGTCAGATCCCAAAAACTTGTATCCCTTCTTATCAATCTTGGATAATGATATTAGGTTTCGCTTAAAATTCGGTGCGTAACCCACATTGGTTAAAGTGGCTGTTTGTTGGACTCCTGTCGGACTAACTACTTGCAGTCTAACCTCTCCAATTCCCTGAATTGAAGAGAAGCCTTCGCCTAATTCTATGGACAGTGGCTTAATTTCCTTAAAATTACTAAACAACTTTTTGTCCGCGCACACATGATTAGTGCATGCTGAGTCCAAAAACCAGCCACTCGAGCGCATGTCGCACTCCACACTCGTAAATACACTATGATTAGTAATAAATTTCGAATTTACACTAGAGTATACAACATTTGCATTACCAGCACCCAACAAGGTGTTTGCATAAAAAGAATGATTGTCCTTGTCTTTTGAAACTCGTGCACTGACACTCACACTTTTACCTACAGTTCTTTGCTTTTTCGGAGAAGGGCAGTCACGTGCAAAGTGACCCTCGCCCCTACAGTTAAAACACACAAGTGGTCTCTTCTTACTGGAACTGAGCACTGGATTTCACTGCATTTGGTAATCTGTCATTCTTTGCCCGTTGACCTGCTGTCTTCTTGCTTCTTGTTGGCTGGTCCGATGCTACAAATGCCTTTTTCTCTGTTGAGGCACCTGCACTGGTTGTATCAAAGTTCTTGTAGTTGTCCTCTGCCTGGATAGCCTGTGACACCTTTTCCCAGGTGTTGCCTTTTTCTCTGTTGAGACACCTGCACTGGTTGTATCAAAGTTCTTGTAGTTGTCCTCTGCCTGGATAGCCTGTGACACCTTTTCCCAGGCGTCCGACCATTGGTCAATGATCTGTCGGATCCCTTCGAATCCTTTGCCGCATCGAGCTAGCAAGGTGTATGTCCGGAGCTCCTTGTAGGTCATGGCTGTGTCCTCAAGTTCCTTTCCTGTCTTCTCCACTCGACTGATGAAGACTGACATCTTCTCGCCTTCTTTGCGCTTAATGTTGCAAAAGTCTTGCAGCAGCTTCATTTTCCGTGATCGCATGCTTGGCTCAAAAACTGCAACCAAACGGTCACACACTTTCTTGGTTGTGTCGTACATGCACGCTGCATCACAGTACTGCTCAGCAATAGAGTTGATCAAGATAGCTCTGTATTCACTGCGTGTTTCTCATGTTTTTCCTTGACTGAATCGGTTTCCTTGTCGTCTGGTTTCTTTCCGCATCCTGTCTCATCGATAAAACCATGTAAATTGTTCTCCTGGAGCAGCAATTTGACATCCTGCTTCCATGTAAGGTAATTATCCTTGGTAAGCAACTTTAGGTACGATGCTTTTGACTCCTTTGAGTGGTCATCGTCCTTTCCCATGGCTACGTATATGTGACAGGCTCTGAAAAATAATAAAACACAACACAGCAACCAAAAATTCTCAAAAAAAATGTTTTTGGTCAATTGGTACCGTGTTTTGCCCCAAAGTGGGTTTAGGGGCAATTTTTGCTTTCCTGCAAGGCTTCAACCATCCTCTGCTACCATGAAGCCTTTGTGGACCTACTTCGTACTGTGGTGAGGTCCAGAAGCCCTTCTGTATTGACCGGTACACGTTTTTAGCAAAAATCCACAAAATTGAATTTTGATGGGAATCCCGGAAACTTGATGCCGTCCACGGTGGCCCGCAGCGGTGCAAGCCGATCTCCGTCGAAATAAAAGTCGGCTCTAAAAATGCACTTTAGAGCAATTCCGATAACAGGAACGTGTTCTGCGTGCTTAGTTGAGTCAGGAACATTGATTTCATAATTATAACCTGATTGGTTAACTTTGTGGCCCAAAAACAGCAAGTTTGACTTCCAAAGTCTAAGTTATGCCTAGTTAGGCCTTCCAGGTGCACTGAGTGTGGAAATGCCTCGTTTTTGGCTGTGTCAACCTCCTTGGTGGCTGCAACTGGGTGTGCTTGTATGCCACAAGTGAATACAGGTAAAATATTGACTCAACTCACAGTTTAAAAGCCTAAATAAAACAAACTGTTTTATTTCCTTAGGTGGGGAAAAAAACACTTGAAGGACATCTTGTCCTCATACATGAAGTTCAGAGAAGTGATGTCATCACCTCATGACATCATAACAGAAAGCTATATACAGTATAGAATAACTCAGATAAGACAGGCAGCAATCAAAACACAGTAACGCCACCTGGCTTCAAAATACACAATTATAAATGCTGTAAATTCCCCAAACAATTCCAAATTGTGCATTAAGGTTATTACAACATTAAGTAACTTAAGGTTACAAATAAATACACTCATACTGTACACACTACATCGAAATAAACCTGTGTACAGTATTATATTAAATAATACTTTCTGCATAAGCACCTCTGGTGCTCTCAGTATACATTGTGCATTCAAGGCTTGTTAAATGCACATTGTATTTACAAATTAATACAACCTAGACCACAGTGGGTGATTTATTCCAAATTACACACTGTGTTTACAAATATAATAAACACTTTTCGCTTGCTAAAAACACCATTTTATTTACCCTTGGGTGTTCCTAACACTCACATCAATTACCAAAATTGAATCCGGTAGTCTTGGATCCCACGGAATCTGAATTTCCCGAATAAAATTTAGGAAAGCAGGTGAGAAGTCACGACCTCTTGTTACGGTCGAGCGAATGCTAAACGCCATTTTGCGCAGGTATTCGTCCCACCCGTTATGAATATCAGTATAAATAGCTATTATATATTTCAGATCTCTATTGACTCGCTCAACTGGATTCGCTCTTGGATTATATGGCGAAATATAACTAGGAGTCATTTTGAATTTGGAACAGAAATTTTTATACCCAACTGCTCGGAATTGAGGGCCATTATCTGATATAATTTTTTGAGAGAAGCCAAAACGCATTGTCACGTCATAGATGCAATTCGCAACTTTAACAGCGGTTGGCTTCAACATTGGGTACAGTTCAGGCCATCGAGTAGCCACGTCGATAATCACAACACGTCGTATTCCCGCGAATTGTTCGCGTTTTTGGACCGGTCAGGTCAACGCTCAGGCAATCAAAAGGACCATAAGGCCCAACGTGTGCTCCTTCGGACCCTTCTTGATTCCTGGGCTTGCAGGCCTGACAACGAGTACAATGTTTGATGAACTTCGTTACATCCTTTTTCATTCCTTTCCAGGTAAAAATTCTTTGGATTTTGTAGAGGGTCCTTGCAACGCCATAGTGACTGGAAAGCGGATGACCGTGCATAATTCACAAAACTCGATATACCAATGATTTTGGGACCACTACTTTAAAGGCACGACCGTCCTCACCCAATTCATCGCTCATGGTCGGCTGAAAATACATTAGCATGTCTTGTTCAATCAAATAGGACGTGGCAAGTAATTTAAACACTTGCTTTTGTTTTCTTGTAACTACTTCAGGTGGGTATTTTTCGGTTTTAATAAACAAAATCATTTTTTGACAGAATTCGTCTCTTTTCTGACTTTGAATAAATTCAAGCCTTGATGGAGGCGAACATTCAACAGCTGTCGCCACTTTTTTCATAAATTGTGCAATCATACTGGTCGAATTTTCCAATAAATAATTTTGCTCAATAATTTCGAGGTTTAATTCCTGAACTGGGGCTGATGACACGTCATATTTTCGAATCCAATAATTAATTATTGCCTTATCAGCTTCGATTATTTCTGACGTAAGCAATTCATTAAACTTTCGAATTTCCCACTTTCTACGGGCAGTAGGGCAGTACATGTGTGCCTCGTCAAATTCTCCATAATCCATGGGTTCGACCGCTTCTCTGGTCGGGGCTCGTGGCAGAGCGTCGGCCACTACATTTAAAGGGCCTTTGACGTAGTGAATGTCAAAATTGAAACTCATAAGTTCCATTTGCCATCTTGTAAGACGGCCGGCTGGTTCTTCCAGCTGCATTAGCCATTTTAAGGCTTGATGATCCGACTGGACCGTGAAATGCGTAAATTCCAAGTATGGGCGGAATTTTCGTAACGCCCATATCACGGCCAAACATTCGAGGTCAGTGGCACTGTAATTGTTCTCAGCTGCTTGTAAGCAACGGCTTGCATACACGCAAGGGACTTCGACAATTTGTCCGTCGATTTCCCTCTCTTGCATGACAGCCGCACCGAGACCACTGTAACTCGCGTCGGTATGTACAATAAAAGGCTTGTTCAAATTTGGGATGGCCATCGTTTCAGCATACGTAAGTAGGTTTTTAATTGCTACAAATGCTTGCTGATGGACATCCGTCCAAATGAACTTAACATCCTTTCTTAGGAAGGGCCTTAATGATTGCGAAATTACGGCCAAGTTCTTCAACAGCTGATGGAAAAAATTGATCATGCCTAAGAACCTCTGGAGTTCTTTCAGATTTTTAGGCGCAGGAAAATCCTGTATTGCGGCTACTTTTTTCGGATCTACGCTTACTCTGTTTGTTCCCAATTTATATCCAAGAAAAGACAATTAATTCCTTTCTACAGAATTTGAACTTATCAGGATTTATGTGTAAGCCCGCATTGCTCAATTTTTTCAAAACAATTTCTGTGTTTGATGTGCTCTTTGAATGACTTTGACACAATAACAATGTCATCCAAGTAGGCCCATGCACACTGACGATACGCATCGCCTAAGACTTTCGTGATTAACCTTTGAAAAGTGGTTGGGGCATTCACGAGTCCGAAAGGCATCACGTTGAACATTAAACGACCAATCAGGCTCCAGAAAGCCGTTTTGGGCTTGTCTTCCTCCGCCAATTCGATCTGCCAATAACCCTTTGACAGGTCGATGGTGGATACCCATTGAAAACTTTCCAATTTGCGTAAGATTTCCTCAATAGTTGGCATTTGCGGAGGATCGTATTTCGTGTGACTATTCACGGGTCTGAAATCAATGCAGAGACGCGGGTCACTGCCTTGTCTCATGACCAAGACGATCCGCATACCAAAATCTTCGGTTGCGAACTTAACTATGCCTTTCTCTAGCATGTCTAAATACATTTGTTTAATAATTTCCCTTTTCTGAGGGTTTGAACTTTTATGTGGGACACGGATGGGTTTGTCCGTGTCCAGCTCGATTGTATGTTTCAATACATTAGTCCGGCCAGGTTGTTTTGAAAGAATTTTTTCGAATTTTTTCAAAACACGCTCCAATTGTAGAGCTTCTGATAGCTCTAGTTTAGCGTCGTCTATCATTTGCGATACAGCATTGCTTTGCTTGATCGCGGCCGAAAATGCATGAATATTTGTGGTATCCTTAAAGTTGGTAAAGGACGTTGCTGGTTGCTCCAGCTTTGCTTTGTACTTGTCTAATACAGCTTGCGGAATATAGGGCAATTCCTTGCCAATCGGCTCCATGAAATTCCAGGAACCCGTAAATAAATTCGGCTGAATCCCGAGTTTCCTCATGAAATCAGTGCCTAATAATAAAATCGGTTCCTCGGAGGGCATGACAATAAATTGCTGCACGCCAATCCCATGCGTCCATCGAAATGGAATGGTTACTGTGCCCAATGGGGTTACATCGTTTCTCATCGTGGATACGCTGGCATTTTTAGAGGTTGGTTTGACTAATTTCTCTAAATTTAAACCTCCCAAAACAGGTTTGGAAATGAAACAGCGATTCGTTCCAGTGTCTAACATGCCAACCACCGTTCCAATTTCGGTACGTAAAAACAGGGTGCAAAATTCACCGATTTCTTTCAATGTATGAATTTCACATTTTATGCAACGCTGCCTAGTTTTCACAGGATCCACATCTTGGGGCAATTCTGCAAATAACGTGTCTTCTGCCAAGTACAGCTGCTCTAACACTTTGATGCTGTCATGAACATTCATAACATTGGGTTCAATGGGATGAACCATGTTCCAAAAGGTTTTGAGGTTATCCTCATTAATATATTCGAAATCCTTTAATACTTTCAGGACATTTTCTCGGAAATAATCCGAACTCACATTTTTAATTTCATTAATTATGGGAAAGGTAGCTAATTTAGTGGTAGGAAACGTCAGCCCATTTTTACAAATGAATGGCACTGGCGCTTCCCAATTGTAATTATCCCAGTTGATCTCTTCTACATTGCAAATTTCCGATTTTATGAATGGCGCAGAAGCGTTAATTACGCACGATTCCGCGCTTAGCAGTTTTTTCGCAAGAGATCTACTAGTTTCTCAATCTTCTTTTGTAGATCGGACCTTTCCTCTTTTTTCTCGGGACAGTCACGTATAAGGTGACCTTCTTTCTTGCATTGAAAACAAGGACCAACCACTCTTGGTTTTTCCGCGCTTTCTGTTGCGGTTGCCAATTGTTCCGGCATATCTGTTGCCTTAGCAGCTGGCCGTGGGCTTACAGACCTTTTCAGGCGTTCGCCTTTTTCGAAAGTCACATTTTTCTTGGTAAACATTTTTGAACGAAATTTTGGCACTGTTGGGTTATTCTTTGCCAACATTACGCTCACTACTTTGCTCGTGACTTCTGCCAAGAAGTCAGTGTTTAATTCTTCGTCATCCTCGGCCATTGGTTCGCTCTCATCTTGGGTGATGGCGACATTGGCACAGTATTTTGGAATTTTGGGAACCAAAAATGGGTTTGGAACACCAGTGGGTTGTTTCCGTACATCGACCACTGCTCTTTGGGCCGGTATGTCCTCGATCTCATTGTCACTACACGGCTGGATCATTTTGGAGTTGTTTTTAGTATTCTCCATTTGTTTTTGTTGACGGAATAAAGCAGCAGCCGCATCCTCGGCTGATTGAAACGATTTAAACCGTTTGTCGATTCGAACCTGGTTCGTCTGTAAAAACCTGGCAAGTTGCTTAAATGAGCCTGCAGTCGGTGCACTGACTCCCATCAAAACTTGCTTCGAATACTCTGTCATTCGTTTGCGAAATTGTCGATCAGTCGTTACATCCCCCATATCATAAGGGATTTTCGCGACTAGTTCTTCAAAACGTCGCAAATACGACCTTAAATTTTTGCCTTTCCTTTGCATTAAATCATCCCACTGTTTCAGCAAAATCTTCGTAGATTCATCATACTCCAGCAGAAAACCTCGAACGAATGTATCCCAATCTTGAAAATTCTGTTCAAAATACCAGTCCGAAGCTCTTTTAACTAAAACTTTCGGAACCAGTTTCCTCAATGCGTTTTTTGGATTAATTGCATGAAAACGGGCTTCTCTAATTATATTTTCTAACACCCGTGTTCCGCCCTGCCACGATCCATCAAAAGTGTCAGGGAAAACCTTATCCCTTTAATGTGTTCTTGATTTGGGGCCATTGCATGAGTCCAGTTCTAACTGCTATATTTTTGAACTCTTTTACTTAAAGCCGCGTCATCTAAATTGACTTTACTGGGCCCAGGCATACTTTTCGCTAATGTCTCTTCAATAAACTTCATCAATTGTTTTTCAGTTATTGTTGGACCTGCAGCGGTTGGTTGCTGCTGTCCACTTGAACTAGCATTTGTCGTAGTTTGCGTATTGCAACTCGACGTTGTTGTCGTTGTTGTCGACGTAGTCGCTGTAGTAGGAGCTAGCAACGCAGGATATTGCGTGGAGCCCCCTACGTTGAATGGTGGTGATTGATACGAACCACCAGCGTATTGACGCTAATTAGAATATGAATGATCATATCTAGGCGGTGGGATTGATAAACCATCTGCTCGTGGTTGCTGCACAGGCGGTGGATCGCTTGGAAATTGTGATCCCGTGTTCGCATAAGAGTGGTCTGATTGCGGTTGTTTCGGTGGCAGATCAGATTCCATCATTTTTCCACGACTGAACTGCGGTTGCGTCTCATCCAAACGAGGAGACAGTGCAATATCAGCTAGGAAACTTAGAGGATTTGCCTCTTTTGCTTGTTGTGCCTGTGTATCTAGCACATTTTGATTACGAACTCTATTTCGTTCATCAATCATTTCTTCTACTGATTTGGCGTTAGTAGGCGGTTGATTTTCTACTTTTAGGAGAATAGCTGGCTTAACTGGTTCTTGTATTTTTCTAGCCTTCTCCTGAGGAATTAAAATTTTTTTCAGGTATTTCCTGCTTAATGTCTTGAGTTGTTTCTTCTATAGCTTCGAACGCTTGTCCTTCGATTGCGAAGTTCAGTCTTGAGGCAGAACGTCGGACTCGGCTACATGGTCGGTGTCCCTTACTGGTTGATGGACAACCGAGTGAGTCATCCGAATCATCAAACGATCCTTCTTATTTTGATAACCTTCTTTTTGGAAGAGGAACCTTGAAATATCTCAGTTCTTCAAAAACTGGTAATTTGAACGGGTCATGGTCGGCCTCGCCCGTTCCTATGTTGACGTCGCTTGGCTTCTCGAAAACAATTTTCTTTTTTCCTCTTGGCGAGCTCATTTCGCATCGTGGCATTTTGGCTCTCGACCCTCGGTCACTGCTACTATCTCGTTCACGTTGTTGGTCTTGTAGACGGGCCACTTCTTCTTCGGCTTCTAACACGCGACGGTGTAGGTCATCATTGGCCTCTTCTAATTCCATATTTCTACGTCGGGCTTTACTCACGACATCAGTTTTTCTTTTTCAGCTTTTTCTCTTTCAGAAAGTAACGCTGCATTTCGGCGAAGGAGCTCTTCCTTTTGTTTAGAAGCTTGCTCCAACGTTCGGATTAATTCATTCATTTTTCTCTTACGATCACGCTCATCGCTAGCATATTGCTCAGGCATTGTGTCGCTGATCGCTTGAGTTTCGTCGATAGCTCCACGTATTCCTTGTGGAAACATGTGTTTTTTAAACATATCAGCTATCTGGTCTCTCACACTTTGGACAACACTAGCCCTTTCGCTACTAACTTGTTGTTGTAGTGCGATTTGTTGTTCTGCGTCCGGTTTGGGATTCTACAAAATCACTCAAATTAGGCGCTGGGTTGAAATTGGTGCAGGTGGCTGCTAATTTAATAGCCTTACTACCTTGGCTTGGTTGTCTAGGGGTTTTAGGGTTGGGATCGCTAAAAAGTGCTCCACAAGCGATGGCTCCACTCGGAAGCGGCCCTCGCTCCTGAATTACTTCAGGAAGTAGATTTAACTCTACAATAATGCTTGTTCTCAAAAGAACCTGAGCTCCTCCAATGTATGGCGGCCCGTTCAACCGACTGTTTTGGTCCTTAATTGTTCGAGAACGAACTGGCGACGCAATGGTCGCAAAAGTGTTTCCTTTGTCTGAGACAAAGCAAACGGAATACCTTAGGTGTGCTCTCCTCACAGCGGTGGGGCCAGCAAAATGCTATCCTTGTATCTGGGTACAAGGCCAGCAAGAGTCCAAATATTTCAGCAGAATATCTCAACCAAAATTACTTGATAAATTTGGGTGATCACATGAGATGTTGACTGGTTGAAGGTTAGGATTAGACTGAAGAAATCATTTGAGGACAAGATGTCGATGACATCATATCCTGCGCTTGGAAGCGCGAGCTTCGCTAATTGCGGTCCTTGGGGAATACACCCTCATGGAAGCACTCTGTTTCAACTTAATGTAGGAGGAACAGACACACCTCCTCATGCGCGTGCCTCAATTAGCGAACCAGACAGGAAACGTAATAAAGATACTTAATTTGGGTTAAAAATAAAACTATTACAAGTGGTTCCCCGTGTAAAATTACACGGGAATATGTAATGCAATCTTAAAAAAAATTCAAAAAAAAACCAAGAATTAAAAAAAATAAATCAATAAATAAATCAATCAGTAAATCAATCTCCGTTCAAACCGTGCAACTCACCCGTTCAAAACGTGCAACTCACCCGTTAAAATCATGCAACTCACCCATTCAAACTGTAAAAATCCCATTAAAAATTTCTGATTTTACTACAAATCTTTTTTTCCACTTATTTATACTGTAGAAATCCCATTTAGTTCTTCACATTTTAATACAAATCTCACATGTTCAAACCGTAGAAATCCCGACATTAAACGCCACCTATTAGTGATCATTCACATGTTCGAGATCGGAAAATTGGATTTTCCTATCTAGTTTGAAAAACTAAAAAAACTAATAACATCATGATGATCAGCGTACAATTTCAAATGAGTCTACTTACGCAATTTTTGGACAATTTTTTTTTCGGAAAATTTTGAGATATTTTTAATAAAACGACACCTGGCGGCAAAATTTAAACTAAAAGCCATGCCGCAACGGGGAAAACGAAATCAAAAAACAGCTTTGTTTGATCCAAATATTAAAAACAAACTGCATAAAAGTATTCAGCATCAAAAGGGCTATCTTTTGATGCCAGTTTTAATTATTTTAATCTAGAATTTGGCTCAAACCGAATTTGCACATTTTTTTAGATTGAAAACACAAATCGGGCGCCATTTGCAATAATGACATCATTGCCCAAACTCTATCAGCCAATCCCAAAACATTTTGACACAACTTTCAAATTTTTCAACCAATCACAGGACGTTTTGACACACTTTTTCAGCCAATCACTGATTTTACAGCTACAGAGAGAGAGAGAGAGAGAGAGAGAGAGACTGACAGGTCCACATTAGTATGTAGTGATTTTTATTATCAATATTATACATCATATTAATTCAATGCCTATTTTGAGAACCCGACTGTATCGGGGTGGACCCATTTGGGTCACCACAGCATATCAAATTCTTCTAAAGTGGGCTTTCTTCCTAATCTCCGGCCAATCAAAACATTTTTTCTTTCGTAGTCTAAATTACATGGTGCATTAAGCAAAAATGGTGCACCTAGGAGAATTTGATGTTCAAATCCTTTAATTATTTCAAATTCAACATAATAATGTAATTTTCCGATACGAATATCTATATTACAACGGCCTTCAGGAGTTATTATTTTACCATTTATCGTTCTTAATCTCTTATTTGAATGTTGGTATTTTGTTATATCAATTTTCTTAGCTACATCTTCACTAATGATACAACAATATCCTCCTGAGTCTATCATTCCTTCAAATTGAGTCTGTCCTATTGCTACTGGAATACGTAATAATCCTTTTGAATAATATAAATCTGTTATTTGTAAATGTTCAATAATATTATTTCTCTCTTTTTCCTTTTTCTGTTCTGTATACTGCTGATTATATTTCTTTTTCTTTTTTCTTTGTTTCTTTCTTTTAGAGCCCTTCTTAGTTTGTCTTGGCCTGATTAGTTTTCCTGCTGATTTGTTGCCCTTTGAGTGCCTTGAATTTGTTGGCTTCTCATCATTTGTCTAGGGTCATCTTGATACGGATAAGTGAACCTTCTTTGTGGTCTTTCTTGATTATTTTATTTCCTATTATTCTGTGGTCTCCTTTGAAAATTGCCTCTATTATATCATCCATAATTTGGATTTTGGTCATAATAGTTATAATCATAATTTGGTTGCTGGTAATTGCCTCTTGCAAAACCTCTTAAAAAATAATTATTTCTTCCACTATTAAAGTTTCCTCTATTATAATTGAATCTAGGATAATTAAATCTATTGCCCCTCGGAATAAATTGAGAATAATTCATCGGCTACTGATAATACGTATCAACTGGATATGAGAAATCTATCTGTATTGCTTCTTAATGTCCTCTACATCGCTTTTCAAATAATCTTCTGGTTTAATATGTTCCTCGATTTTTTGATCTTGTTTATCTTTTAATGCTGTCCGTAAGAAAGCTATTATTTTATCTGTTCCTGAATCAGCTACCGGTAAGTTATATGTTTCATAAGCGGCTACTTTTGATAACATGTCATCAACTGTAGTGGGGTAAATTAAAGCAAGTTTCTTTTTCATATCATCTTTTAACCCTTGAAAAACTAAATGCATTTTCTGTTTACCCAATATAGGTGGATTCAAAAATGAACATTGATGTAGAACTTTTTGAACATAATCTACACCAGGACCTGTAGTATGTTTAGTTAAAGCTATAGTTCTTAGGACTGATTCCTCTGACTTTCTAAATTTCTTTTTCAATGCTTCTTTCCATTCTAACCAAGTATAATTAGGATTAAGCCTTTGTTACTCAATCAACCAAGATCTTGCATCCTCCTTTAAAACTACAGGTAGGTTAACAATACGTTCTGCATCTTTTGGTACTAGTACCTCATAACCGGCAATCCATTCATCAACATTTTCTGTTCTTGAATTAAAGTCTGATGGTGTACGTCTCTGTGTAACCACATTATCCATTATATCTCTAAATCGAGCTTCTGTCAATTGCAAACCCATATTTGAATTGTTATTAGGTTCTTCCTGTCTTTGAGGTAAATTTTCCTCTTGTTAGTCAGTTTCAGAATCTGTATTATTTTCTAATTTTCTTAATCTTACTTCTTGATCGCCTAATTCATACAATTCTTGAGAATCCAATATGTTTTCTTCTAGGTTTGAGAGCTAATTGGTCTCTATTTCTCCGTTCAGCTGTTGGTCTCAATCTATGAGTACCCCCTTCAATTTTGAAATGGTCTTGAGGATAGTGCAAATGTCTTGCAGTTCCTCTTAACCTTCCAAGAGCCAATGATGTATACAAATGTATACTATCACCACACTTGTGACTGGGGCGATGTGCACAGTCCCTACTTGGGGGAATAAGGAGACTGTACTGGACGCCTTCGTCATGTGAGGTAGCAGAGACGACGCTGTATTTAGGTGTTTGGCCTTTATTAGTGTGTCTAGGGGTCAGCGCCCGCCTCTACCTGCTACTCATATGTCTGTACCACCGGTATGTGCTAATCAAACCTGACCCGCGGGCCATGGCGGTTGAACCAAGGACCGCGTGGTCGAAATAACTAATACCATACTGCAACCCATTGTCATGGACTTGCAGCCACTGTTCTCGCTCATGGAGGCGGGACCCAGAGAACTGGGTGCCCAGGCTTCATAGCAGAAACTAAGGAGTCGGCAGAGCTTGGCCGATGCATGTCTGCACCGGTTGCTGGCTCTCGAACAACTGCTGTCCCCGGATCTGCTCTGCCTCTACCTGCCTTCCCTCAATTCCTGTCTTGACCGGAAGTGGTCATGTCCGACCAGTCCACTAGGGGGACATGACGCAGGCCGTTGCCGTGCGCCTGGGTCGTGACACAGTCTCACACTGTATAGGAATTTTCCTTAAAAATTTTTTAAAAATTCTTATGCTTGGCTACTTTGTACTGTTCATAATAAAGAATTTTATAGTATAAATTTAAAAATTTTAGTTAAATATTCTACAAAATACAAGGATTGCAAAATTCAGCCCCCTGAATATTTCCATGTTAAATTTTGGGCAGCTGCCCTGTAATTAGTTAAAGCGCTTCAGTTTAGAGCGCCACCACCATTTGTAGAAAGTAAAAACAGTAATTTTGAATTTTCAGGTTAGATACAAATTCCAGTAAAGTTATGAATATATAAATTTTTGTTCAAAACTCTACTGGAAAATGAGATGTTTTGTAGATAACTTATTTAGCATGTTTTAAATCTTGCAAATAGTTTTATTGCATGAAATAGAGATGAATTAAACGAGTTTTGTTAATTTTTGATAAAATTAATAAAAATTTATTGAGATCAGAGTGAGTCTCATGTTTTGAAATTATTAAATATAAGCGACCTCTAAAGCCGACCACAACAACTAGTACTAAAGCGCTACCATACAACAGCTTTATGCAATTATAGAAATGTGTACATTATTGGTTTGCCATGTTCATTACAATCATTGGCTCTTGGAAGGTTAATCTCAAACTATCTTTTGAAACTATCGGAGTTTGATTTGATAATTGTCTATATCGTCGGCTAATATCCTCAGAAAATTGTCTAGCAGAACCTGTTAATCTAATCCTCAAATTAATACGATCGGGTGTATTAGCTGTTTGAGCCAGTATAAATATATCAATGTATATCCCGAAATAAAGCTAACGCCTAATATCATTGATGTATTCTGTATAATTATTATAATAAATGTCTAATATTATTTTCCTTAATAATCTAATCCTATACTATTCCCCAAAAAGTTAGTTAGGATTAAATAACGTAATTACGTATAACTTTCAAATAAAAGTTATAAAAGAATAAATAATGATTAATTAAGAAGAAAGGGAAAGACAAAAGCAAAAAAAAACAATTTATACAGCAGTAATTCCAATTATAATATAATATATTTTCTTTTCAACAATTTATAGTCCTCTTGGCTCTATTCACATAACAATATCTCTTTCAAAATATTTTTCAATATATTTTCTAGCAATATTACACTTGTCCTTCATTGTGTCCCTTGGAATGGCTAACACGAAAATAATACACACGCAAATAAATATATTATGCAAAAATATGCAAATTTAATACACTCAAAAAATGTTCTGGAAAATTCCCAGATTAAATATTCAAATTCTTATGATATATATATACTCTTTTTTTTCAATAAATCATTTTCTCTTAATTCTATCTAATATCTACTGTTAGAACAAACTAAAATAATTTTGCCATTTGCAAAACACTTCGAAATAATGAAAAATCCCCCTGCAGATCCTCGGATTATCCAGCTGTTTTTGACCTTCACAAGGCCATCTCAGCAAAATTTCCTTAAATCTGCATAAAATACATCTTTCGCATGATTATTATATTTTTTTATAATATTATACTTTGCTTCAGAATGACTTTAAATTTTATACCCGAGATTTTTGAGTTCGAGTTACTAATGTTATCACTACATCGAAAATTCGTGGAGGTTTTTTCTGTTCTAGACTTCGTATTAAGACAAACACATTTTTATCTGCATGAATTGTCGTTTCGGTCCCAAAACTCAACCAATCCAACAAATCTCGAAGTTTTTTAACAGTTTCTTATTGTTTTCAAAATCCTCGCTTAATATTATCATGGAACAGTATGTCACAATGCGTTTAAAAGACGCTTGATACCTCGAAAACGAGAGAGCCCTGGTTTGAATGAGGCCCTGAATGGTTACAGAACTGTGGGCGTTCGTAACCACCGCATTCGTGTCTGTCAATACAAGGTAGTATTAACTTACTCTCTAAAATAGATGCTTTTAAAACCACCCTTGTAGTTAAGAAGCGCAGAATAGAATTCAATCTAAACCTCAGGTCATTCGAAACAAGCCGGAAGCCTAATCTAGAAACCAAGGTGGCGGATCCCAAACTAGACTGGTTAAAGCTGAGTGAACGTCCTATTTGCCTTTTTGTCTTTTAGAAATAATAAACGCACGCGTATTTCGTTTATTATTCTGACCAGGTCCAGCCAGGTGCGCTACAGCAACCGTAAAAAAAGCATGAATACTTAGAGAAGAATGTAGAATGAAAACACATGAAAACATAGTAGGGAAATGACCTTCAATCAAGTGTAAAGGGACCAGCCCTCTACTAGTTGTGTGCTGTTCACTAGCAGGAGAGAGTGAGCTCCAAAAGTTAGATAAAAATCCTCAAAAACTCATACTGCAATCTCATTGGTCCTCAGAAAGTGAGGAACCAATGAGAGTGCAGGAGTAGGATGAGTCACTCACTTGATATGCACAAACACGGGTCATTCCAACTGATAGACAAAAATAACATGGGGGATTACAGTTATCACAAAAGGCCTTGACCAGACATACAAATAGATAAACCAGGACAAGATAACCAAGGTATTCAAATTAGTTAACAGAATTTGGGTTTATTATAGGATAAACACAAAGGAACGCATAAGCAAAATACAGCCCGTGACACGCCCCCAGACCTAGATGTTTATTGAGGGTCAATCACGCAAAAAACACTATTCAAAAAATCATTACATCAAAAAAACGCAATTTAAAAAACATTAAAATATCAGTAGTATAAGAAATGAGTATGATGATATAAAACACACAGCAATGATCACAGCTGCTCAAAAATTAAACACAATCACTAACGCGTATAGGTAATCAAAAATTCAAAAAATATAAAAAATCAAAAATGAACATAAAGACATGATCCTCGACACTGAGGACGTACCCTCCGGTAAAGGTAAGCACGTCCAACCAGTTGTCCCAACTGATAAAAGTAAGTAGACTGGCTAGCGATGATGAACAAATCACATAACAATATAATATAACCCGATATAAAACGTATTGTTACCTTAACACGAACACAACCTGAAAATACCACTTAAATTAAAGCAGAAATTACAACAAAAAAACAAAAAAGTTCAAAATAGTTGAGCATTCACGTTCGATGGCACAAAAAAGTTAAACATATCTTAACGTCCGATAGCGGTTTACTTATAAGTTTCTAAAAATTTATTAAGACACAATCGGTAGAAAAAAGGTCAACGTTGATAAACACCTAGTCACACATCCCGGGTTCTGTCACTCACTCCAAAATGTTGAATCACCACCAGCATAATGCCCACACTCTCAACGTCCTCAGCCCCAACAGGCGCGACGGAGACATCCTCCATTCGTTGTAATGCTGGAATAGCACTTGATCATGGTGATGACACATTAAATCCAATGCAGTTGTCCATGATGTCCTTGTTCCAGCGCATCGTTTCTTCCTTGTCGAATATTTGATACCAAGATATACAGACGCTCTCTCCAAACCTCCATGGATTCAGTCTTATTACAGACAACATGTCGGTGTCCCAGAAAGTCATCACAAGTCCGCTTCCTGCTGCTCGATCCATCTGGTCCATGTTGGATGGAGAAAACGTTGTGGGTAACTCCTTGACCTCGTCCGGTCTTTCGTGAAAAAGTAATGAACTAAACAAAACACTTTGACGATCCGATATTCGGGGAAATTACCAAGCGATAATAACCTTGAAATACCGACTAAATCACTACCAACTACGCGAGATACGGAAGTGATAACTCAGTGTGTGAAAATTGTATGGAAACTCAGAGGGAAAATATACACATGACTTATCAAAACATAACAATCTACATTCATTAACAGAGCACTGACTAACAATTAATTATACAAATCTAAAGCCAGGAATAATATACTATCGAACAGAATGTAATAATATAAGTATACGAGAGTAATCTGGAGTATGTCTAGGTCTGGATCTCTATCAGTCATTCCTGGTTGGTCTGGAGTGGTTCTAACAGGATTTGGAGTGGGAGGTCGATCCGACTAACGGTTGACTTTTGGCTGTATTCGTCACAAGGTTTGGGCTGGCATTGCCGAATGACAATGCGTCCCAGACAGATGATGATCAATACTCGGGCCATCTGACCAGAGTGTCGCTAACAA
>AFFK01018199.1:0-11425 GCA_000239455.1 Strigamia maritima
ATTCAGAAAATAAAGTAGGATTTAATTTGAAATTAGAAAAATTTTATTGCATAAAACAATCTAAAGTTTTGGGAGTTGCCAACGTCTAAATTAAATCAGACCATCGGCAATAAGAGGTCTTCCGGTCGGGACAGACGGATAGCGAACTCGTCCGTTACGATGCTCGATAGCGCCAGGTCGCTGGGTAACGAGCCCCGTACCAAATCGTAGCGCCACTTTAACCAGCGGCGATAGTTTGTGCTGAACAGTATCCTTTTCTCAAAATTACGGACTTTCAACCATTTCACGCGATATGTCTGCCAACATGCAGACTCTGGGTTTTCATCAACGCCAATATAATAGCACTCTAAATCTTCGTGCGCCAGGCGGTAGGCCTCTAAACCGGGCGTCTCTATCATAGCGCGGCACATAAACGACTGCACGAAGACGCCACAGTTCTTCTTCACGCTCCGTCTCCGAAGCGCGTGGCGGATTGTCGTATGATAGGCGAGTCATATAGTTGAAGTCGTCAAAAGACATGTAATCGGGAACGATTCCTGGGTCCATTTTATCCAAAGTCGGTAAGCGAATCGAATGAATAATTAGTTCTAATAAAGTAGCTTATATACGGGATAATTGATGTCACTACGACGTCCGTCCTTTTTTTTAGCCAATAATCTGCATACGTAACGTATAGGTTTTTTTAAGTCAATCAAAAGACTTTTTCCCTATTTCATTTGCGCGTAACGTTTTGCGGATGTTTTGGAAACATATTTTTAGAGTTTTTTTTTCTGTGTTAATTTTTAGTTGTTGAATTTTTTTTCAAATTTTGGAGTTGGGTTGGAAACTTCCTAAAGTGACTAGTGAAAAACTGATTTGACTGTTGTATCTGGCTGTTTAATGCCCGAAAGGTGAAGCAGAGATATTGCAGGAAAATCTTTTTGGCTGTCACAATGAATAGTTAAAGGAAAATTCTTGAAAAATTGTGGCAATTTTTATCAATTCTCGTCAAACTGCTGTGTTCACATTGGATTTGAAACTTTTTCAGACCTCAAATCGGAACAACACGGGAATGATGGAAGCATTAATCCACAAATTATATTTCAGATTGAGAATCCCAGGAAAATACTAATCAAACCAATTCAATTTCAGAAATCAGAAAATTGTTCTCATATTTTTTATTATTAATCATTCTTAACATTAATTTCCAAAGTTCATTCGGAACTTGTGTTTTTTATTATTACATGTTTTATTGAAATTTTTCTTAAAGTAGTTTTTTTTCTTTTTTGGCAAAGGATCAAACTGTCCTATCTGTGTGGTCTAAAATTTTCTTGTAGTTTTTCAAGTTCGAAAATTATTGTCAGGAGACAATAAACTAAGAGGGGAGGATTTTGTGGCATAGTTTTGCATTAATTGGGCCAGATGGCGCTGAAAACGCGCCAATCGCCAAAAACGTCCACTGGACGAATTCGGACTTCCTGTCTACTATAAAAGCAGAACATGTCTAGACCCACTTCCTTCCTGACCCGAAAGTCCGCCTTTGACACTTGTAGTCATCTGTAAGACGTACAACACGCGGTGCAGACGAGAGAAGCGGAACCGATTTGAGAGACGAGTGAAACAATTAAGCGCGAATTTCGAATCGAACAATTGACGACAGTAGGACAGAATTGATTGTATTTTGCCACAAGTTTATATTATTGTAGTGTATTGTTCTAGTTAAGTGTTTATTATTAAAAACAGTTGAAATGCAAGTTCATTGTCTTTGTTTTAATCCATCGCACACGTAAACGAACCGATCAGAATTCTTATAGGCCTAATCAACAAAATCCACTATACGATCAGAATTATTCAAAATAGTTTTAATCCTTTCAAAATGAAATTTTGAATACATTCCACAATAGTAAACATCCCAGTTACCTATGGTTGCCCCCGATTGGCGTTGAACCTCTTCGCGTTGCCATCCCACCAAATGTGGTACATCTGTAATTACTGCAATCTGATCCGGTCTCGTCTGCTGGTATTCCCTCTTGTGCAGACGCTTCTGAACCAAATGCGACACAGGATTGCTGAGTGCTGTCCGCGAACGTGTTTGTATTGGAGAACGTGGTGGATCTGCTCCTCTAACTGGATGGACAGCTGTCACGGTAGGTTCTGTTATCGGAGACTCATCATCGCTATCCATATCGTCCTCACTAACGACCATCGGATCATTTTGTTGGCATAATTCTTCAGATTCCTGTTGATGAATTCGTTGTATGTTACCCCAACATCTCGTTTCATCAAACGAGACACTCTTCGTTTCTGCCACCTCATTTGTTTCCGGTTTTCATATACGGTATCCTCTAGTTCCAAAAGCATAGCCTACCATTACTCTACGCCACGTTCAATCATCTAGTTTGCTTTGACGCTTTTGCTTTGGTATGTGCACGAACGCCACACATCCAGGCTTTTTCAAATGCCGAAGCGACAACTTCTGTTGCCGCCATAAAACATATGGTACCTGATTTTGGATGCCCTTATGTGGATAACGATTCTTGAGATAAACCGCAGTGACGCTGAGTTCGGCCCATAAATTCTTCGGCAGTTTGGCCTCTCTTCGCATTGCCCGCACGCTGTCAAAAATTGAACGATTAACCCGTTCGGCCACGCCGTTCATTTGCGGTGAATAGGGGTTGGTTCTCTGGATTCCAATCCCTCTCTTCGAGGTACTTCTCAAATTTGCCGCTACAGAATTCCCCACCACAATCCGTTTTAATGGCCACGACTTTTTTTCCACTTAGTCGCTCTTGGCGCACATGGAATTTCTGGAAAACCTCAAACGCCTGATCTTTTGACTTCATCGGGAAGGTCCAGGCATATCTCGACGCATCGTCTATGATGGTCAGCAAATAAAACGCTCCTCCTATCGATGGTATTTTATTTGGACCCCAAACGTTCATATGCAACAACTGAAGCGGAACTTTTGCGGTTATGACATCATCACCAAAGCTTCCTCGCGTTGACTTAGCAATTTTGCAACTGTCACATGTCAGACCCTTCGCATACCTTCCTAGGTCAATTCCCTTGACACTATCATTCTTTACTAAATGATTAAGATCTCTCACATACATATGTGCAAAACGCTGATGCCATAACTCGATAGAAACCGCATAGTTTTGTACCTGGTTAGTCATTTTTATACTATTAACGCAACCATCATCGGTCATGCAATCCGGTTTTGTAGTAACTCGCTCTAACACTCGGTACAAATTACCATCTTCGAGTGAAGCATGCATTAGACAACGATCTGAGTTGTATTTATATACCATCATCAAACCTCGATAAACATGCAAATGATAGTTGCGCTGATCAATTTTCCCCATTGAAATCAAATTTCTCTTAAACCCTGGCGCATAATACACGTCATTAAGTGTCACCTCGCTTATTGACTCACCAGCCTGTAAATTTAATACTACGGTCCCTTTTCCAATGATTTTGGATGTTCCTTCTCCCAACTCGACATCCATAGGACTTAATTCTGTATATTTAGTAAATAAACCTCTGTCATCACAAATGTGATCAGACGAGGCTGAGTCGATAAACCAAGGCGCACTTTTACTAACATTGGTATATGCACTAATTAACTTAAGACTAGAAATAACACGAGAATAAAGGGCTTCAGTGATGGGCTTTGCTCCACATGCTGCCCTGCCTCGACCTCAACCACGACCTCTTGTTGACTGTGCCTTCTCATCATGCTTCAAGCGTGGATTTGTGCAATCTCGAGCGTAGTGGGCTTGCTTTTGACGTAAGCCAATCCAAATTCGATTTCCCTGCCTTGGCCGATGTCGAACTTCCATCAGTGTTGGACTTGTTAACTGAAACAGTAAGAGCAGTATTTAATTTCTGAGTTGATTCGCCCACAAAGCGACGTCTAGCATTCTCTGCTTGTAGTGATTCAGCCATTTTATCAAATGTAAAATCCGCGGATGCCCAGTGGTATATCAATTGAACCTGATTTTCAAACTCTGGCCTAACTCTGCTAATGAGCATATCAGAATCAACAACCACTGCCTTAATCTCAGTCATATCATCAGCCGCTTTCTGAATTCTGCCAATAAAAGTGTCCAAATCCTCTCCTTCAGTCCTCCGAATGAGAAAGAAATTCTCATGTATCTGGCATTGCGAGCGATGGATGGGGGCTCATACAACTTGACTAGATGATCCCACACATCTTTGCATGTCGCTAACTTCAGCAATGGGGGTTTCAGACGATCCACTACAGCATTGCTCAGAATAGCCCTCAACTTGGCTGTCCGCTTGTTGTGCTTCAAAATATAGTCTGGAGTTGCTGTCGCTGGAAGCGCTGGCTCAGTCCCATCGTGAAAATTCCATAAATCATGCTCTTGCATCAGGAACTGCACATTCAGTTTCCAATTCTCAAAGTTGTGACCGTCGAGCAATTCCATCAAACCCGCTGCAGACGCTGGTAGACCTTGTTTGGACATCATTCTCTAAGCAAACAAATTCCAGGCAGTAAAACTCAAAAGGTAAACTATAACTTTGGAATATTACCTTGTGTTCCCTATTTGAATCCAAGGGCAAATGAAACCGCATATACTCCGTGTATCTTAACGTTTGTTGCTGTGCTCCCGGGCGAGAACACCACTTGTCAGGCCTAATGATCGATCCGATGGATCAGGCCTATTGATCCAATATACCGCTGCCGTGGACTCAGCACATGCAGACTGGTATCTGCACGTTAACACACGTATTTCCTGGATAACCCATGAATAAAAACTTCATAAAAGCTCTATTTCAGCTGCAAACATCAGAGTATCGCTCTATTTCTTTTATTCCATAGAAACCATAGCACGTATACACAATAATGATAACCATAACATCAACTCATCAACAATACAACGTGATAGAAAACAAAAACCAATTCTTGAGTTTTATTCACTAGGCAACAACAGGAACAACTTGACTTTTTGGGATTTACAGTGTCTGCTGGCAAATATACGTCTAACGACACCAAAATCCAAGCAATATTGGATTACCCTGCCCCTAAAACTTTGAAACAACTTCAGTGTTTTATTGGAATGGTGGGTTCTATGCACTTTTAATTAAAGACTTGAGTTCAATACAAAAGCCTTTCTTTGTACAACATAAAAAAAAAAATTGGAATAATTTCACTAGGACACCAGAATGTCAAAAAGCCTTTGAGATTCTGAAAGATCTACTCACAGGAGATATCGTACTATCTTTGCCCGATTTTGCAACTCCTTTCACCATTTACACGGATGCAAGTGCTGCCGGTCTTGGTGCAGTACTCATGCAAGTAGATCCCAAAGATAACCTTTTGCATCCTGTAGCATACGCAAGTCGTACACTGCAAGACGCAGAAGCAAATTACAGTGCTTCAGAACTAGAGTGCTTAGGAGTGATATGGGGTGTAGAAAAATTCAGACCCTATATTGAATACTCCAAATACATGGTCGAGACTGATCATTTGGTTCTCAAATGGTTAATGAACTGTGAACATCCTGCAGGTAGATTGGCACGTTGGGCCATGAAGCTTCAACAGGAAAATATAGACATTGTCTATAGGAGAGGAAAAACCAATGTGGTTGCCGATGCTCTCTCCAGACTTGGCACAGAAAGTGATGAAATCACAATCCATGACCAAGACGCAGAGTATGAAAGATCTCAATTGTACTCACTATTTTTATTGACGAATTCTTATCATTGGAATATTTCAATGAAAGAATTTGAACAAGCCCAAAGAGACGATGAAAATCTCTCTAAAATAATGGATTGGTTACAAACAGACCCAGAGGACGACACTCCCTGGCCTGATGTACCAACAGAATACACAAAACTCAAAACAGAGTTTACACTAAACAGAGATGGTGTGTTATTCATTTTTGCCCCCTTCAAATCAGATATTTATCTGGAAGATGTGGACAACTCTGCTGGACTCAAAATTGTGGTCTCTAAATCTTTGCAAGACAAATGCTTAGCACTGGTCCATGACTATTCCAGTAGTGGACATGGTGGCGGTGACGTCACTTTTGAGAGACTTAGACGCTCTTTCTTTTGGGTCAATTGCAGACAAGACACTGTCAAATATGTTGCGAAATGCGACAGATGCCCGTGCTGCAAACCCATACAGAGGAAACCAAAGGGTTTGCTCCAACCAATCTCAGCTCAAATTGGCAGATTCGAAAGAATCGGCCTAGATCTGATGGGACCTAAACCAATGACGACCAATAGAAATCACTTTATTTTAGTCATTGTAGATTATGCAACTATATGGGTTGAAGTGGTTCCTTTAAGGAATGCTAAAATCTTAACTCTGGTTCCCCCCATATTATGAGACTTTTATTGAGATTTTTATATTGTGTCAGATAATGGCAAACAATTTGTTTCCGATATCTACAATGCACTATGCGAGAATGCTGGAATAATTCCAAATCGCACTTCTCCATACCATCCTCAGACTAATTATAACTAAAAAGATAAACAGAAACATTAAAATAATGCTTCAAATCTTTACTTCTGAACATAAGCACTGGGACAGAGTGATTGGAAACATAAATTTCGCACTCCGTACTGCCCCATCTGCTACCACAGGTATAACACCTGCAATGGCGACATTTCTTAAAGAACTTCGACCATTTTGGGACAACAGAGACGTCGCTTACGACGCCCCTTTCGACCCACAATGACCACATGACGCACTAAGAATGCTCATGAGTCGAATGGCTAACCTTCTAAAAACTGCAATCAGTAATAAAGAAAAGACGCAAATTAAACAAAAAACTAATTATGACAAACATAGGTCGGATATTCAATTTGAATTAAATGCCTTAGTCCTAATTAAAACTCATGCATTGTCAAAAGCAGCAATCCGATATTCTCAATTACTAGAAAACAGATATAAGGGTCCCTATGTGATTATTAAGAAAATTAGCAGCAATGCCTATGAAATTGCAAAGCCTATCACTTTACAAAGTAAGGGCCCTGTAAATGTTTCAGAAATGAGACTCTACATTCCCAGTGATAAGCCAGCTGGCTGGCCAATTGCTGATATCGATGATGACAATTAGGAAAACCTCACTGCACCATCCCAAACAAACCCTGTTGCTAGTAACGACAAAAAGTCTGCTACACCGCAACACATAGATGACAACAAGGACGCAGTCCCTGTTCAGTCGTCCAAAAAATGTGGAAAACCACAGAAAACGGTGGCTAATGATGGAAGTAATAAAATTATCAACCCATTACCCAAAAAACGAGGCAGACCACAAAAAAATGTTTTAAAACCCAACAATGACAGTAAAACTCCTGTCTTGTTGCCAAAGAGACAAATAAAACCTCCAAATAAATTAAATCTTTAGTGAACTTTGGAAAAATAAATATAAAAGTAATTTTATTAAAATAATACAGTGGATTAGAAATACAAATTTCATGGTGAATGCGATATAAATGTCAAATATTGTGGAATCCATCGGGCTGCAAATAAAAATATAATTATTTCGGCCAAAACTTTGCAGGAACTTCGTATTGACGTAACGAGCAAAGCGACCATTTTGCTGGATCCAATCAAACGATCGGATCTGGACCAATAAACGTACAATGTACGGATACGTGACGTTTTCAAGTGCCTATATAAACGCGCTGATTGAATTCCACTTCATCAAATCATTCAGATCTCAGTGCGAACACTATTAGATCTTCTGATAACCGTTTAAAAAAGACTTCTAAATCAACCAACTAATGATGGCTGACAACGAAGCAAACCTGATTAACTGCCCTGTGTGTGGTGGTTTGGGACAAGGTGTGAATGTTCACACCGGGTTCCGATCCACCTGTGCGAATTGCCTTGGAGATGGCAAAGTCAATCAATTGTTGCCTTTGACTAGGCATTTCAGAATGTTCGGTGCAAGCGCCAACGAACTTAAGAAAACGCTAAAACGCATTGACGAGATTTATCACGACAATCGTGATTGTTGTGGAAAAAGATACAAAAGATTCTCGAGGATTCATCGGCACCAGAAGCGCGAGGACACATGTTGGCTTCTTTACCAATGCCCCCGCTTCACCTTATCGAGACCCACGACGGAGACTGATGAAACCATCAAATTCCTCAACCAGCGTATGTTTTGGCCAATAAGGCCTAACACACAAAACATTTGGAGCAGTATTCTGCCCCAAATGTACCTTTGGATGAAGATGAGGTGAAGCGCCGAATGGCAGCCCACCCAACTCTTTCCGAGAAAACAATCCGTGTGCAATTACACAGGAATAATAAAAATGCACTAAACGCACCAAGAATAGCGAAATAATACCCAGAGGGTAGAAAAGTCGCGGATTTGATCCAAAAAATCGAGAATGCAAAAATAGCAGACTCCACTAAAATTGCCAAATCTCAGATTGAGCATCAGGCAAAACAGAGAAGAGATAATGATCTCATGTCTCTTATTGCATCCACTGCATCCCAAAAATTGGAGAATGCACAGGTCACACAAACAGAAGTAGAGAAGAAGGTCGAACAGCAACCTGCTGCCGTCCCACTCACTTCACTGCAGGACATGTGCCTCAACGCCGTGTTTCCTGATTTGTCTGCCGCCACATCAACCGATGGGACAGACAAGCCAAAGCTTTGGTACGACCAAGCCGTACAGGAAGAAATGGCGGGACTCGTCTCGAATATCGTGACCCCGATAGAGGTTAAAGTCGAAACATCGACCCAATCACCCCCGCAAGCATCGACTGCCGATCAAAAGATCCCGGTTACGCCCGGTAAGTCTATTCAGACGAAACCAAAACCAGTTGTCCCTAAAAAGACAAAAAGAGGTTTGGCAGCACTTAAAAAAGTGGTGCCCAAACCAAAACCCAAATAACGGGTTACATGATTAATTGTTAAGTTTTTTTTGTTTAAAAAAAAAAAATTAGTTTTGGCCGACCGATTCGAAATAGGACCCCGCGGAAAATTCACCATCAACACCTTTCGAAAATTTAAAGCATTTAAAATATAGTATTAGTATTAAGGGCGAACAGACCATAGTAACAACATTAATTTAACAAAACCTTTCTATAATAAACATTTATTCTTAAAACCTCACAACATTGTAAAACTTTTGAAAAAATCATATTTTATTAAGGAGTCACATCTTGGGTAAGTGTCACCCCTCTTGTTGCTCATTTTGTTTGTTTTCCACTGGTGCGTTGTGTTTTGTTTTTTTATTATTAAGGAGACTAGTTCCTCATCTTGGATGTTGCGGCGCTGTTCTCCCGTTGTTCGTGCTCTGGGTTCTGCCGACATCGACCCAACTTCTTCGGAGAGGGAGAGATGTGACCGTGTCACGACCCAGGCGCACGACAACGGCCCGCGTCATGTCCCCCTAGTGGACGGTGCGGACAAGACCACTTCCGGTCAAGACAGGAAGTCAGGGAAGGCAGGTAGAGGCAGAGCGGATCCAGGGACAGCAGTTGTTAGTGAGCCAGCAACCAGTGCAGTCATGCATTGGCCAAGCTCTGCCAACTCCCTGGTTTCCCCTATGAATCCCAGGTTCCCAGTTCTCTGGGCCCCGCCTCCATGAGTGAGAACAGTAGCTGCAAGTCCGTAGATCAGGTTGCAGCATGGTTATTGTTAGTTTGACCAAGCAGTCCTTGGCTCAACCGCCATGGCCTGCGGGTCGGGTTTGATTAGCACATACCGGTGGTAGAGACATATGAGTAGCAGGTGGAAGCTGATGCTAACCACTAGACAACTGTAATAAAGGCCAAACACCTAAATACAGCGTCGTCTCTGCTATTTCACATGACGAAGGCGTCCAGCGCAGTCCTCTTATTCTCCCAAGTCGGGGCTGTGCAAACCGCCCCAGTCACAATTATTCGCGTCAAGCTCCACCCTTGCAGTCTGCATTACTTTTCCACAATTCTGCAACTGGCCATGCAGAACTGTTAAATCTTCTTCGATATTCCTGAAATTAAAACAAATAAAATATTAAGAAATGAATAATTTGTTGGTGTGTACGTAATTGTACCTAGCACATGTTTAGAGTTCAGAGTTTTATTTGCTGTCCAGAGTGTTAAAACATTGATTGTTTTAGCAAGTTACATGAATTGTGATCATTGTTTATTATTATTGTGTATTTGAGGTATCATTTGTAGTGGTTTGCATTATTTAGAGGTGTAATTATACCGGGGGTATGCATTACAGGTAATAGTGCAAGGTAGCTGCAGGTGAAAGCAGAGTTTATTGTTCGTTTAGTGATATTTAGAGAGTTAGAATATTTGTCACGTAATAGTTTATAGTGTTAGAAGTGAATAATCCCGATTATGTCAGTGTATTACCAATCATGTCCATATGTACCAAGTTATGTCACGTAGTTATTGAGTTGAGACTTTTTACTTGAGTTGAGATTTATGGTTAAGTGTTTTGAGTGTTTTCTGCATTACCTTGATGTAGCAGACGACACTGAGTCAATTGTAAGTGATTGACAACAGGTGGTTGACTCATGTGACATCACCTGTTGTCAACCGGGTTTTGGTGATCATCAGGTTAGGTGATTCACTTCTTTTAGGTGCGCCAGACGGCTGCACACATGTCAGGTTGGCATGTATTTTATTTCAAGAATAAAACAAGTGTAAGTTTGTTTGTTTAGTTTTAAAGCGTGCGTAAAGCTTATTTGTCGCGTACGTGTCGGATAAACGGTGCTTGTGGACCATACAACCGAGTTAAGAGCTGCCGAGAAGTTACAGGCGATGCGGACCGCAAATTGACGTTTAGGAAAATTGACAGGACACAGACGAACAAGCGTGCCGACCGGCATCGATGCGAGGCGGCCGAAAAATTTCAAATTTGCGTCAAGATTTCTGAAACGCGTTTTTGGCCGTTTTTGGTCGTTTTTCGACCTGCAAGTTTGAGGACACCTAGTATTTGGGTGTGACGGTTCAATACCGTAGTAATTTACAAAGTTGCCACCAGAGGGCACGATTTGCTAAAATCGCGCCGGATTCAAAATAGGAAAATTTAAGTTTTATGAAAATAAAATGTTTATTGAATGATAAAATATTTAAGTAAACATTCTCTCTATATTTTAATAAATATAAGAGAGAATTATACAATGAACAGGTGTGTTCATTGTTAAAGAAAAAAGTTACGAGAAATCATCATAAAAGTGATTATTGTATTCAAACAATAATAAATGTTGTTGTGAAATGTTTATTTAAATAAATTAAGACTATTTAGGGATAAGAATACTTTAAAATATGAAAATAAATAAAGTTAACCCTAAATATTACCATGTGCTTTTTGAATATTTTAGATATTCTATGGGATTCACATAACTTTTGATCAAGGAGTTGATTTTGATTGGATCAACTCATTATGACTCACTGATATGCAAATCAGCTAATCTGCTTATCAGTATTCTGGCTCCCTGATTGGGGG
>AFFK01018203.1:0-32375 GCA_000239455.1 Strigamia maritima
GAATACCTTTCTCGTTTGAGTTTTTTATGGAGGAAAATTTAATAGCGGAACAAGAAGAAACTGCAGTCATTGATCTTGTAAACAAAACACTACTTCTCAACATTTTACCATTTCACGTAGCTCAACGATATTTTAGCAACTCAATGCCCCGCGACGTAATCACCATAAAAAAATACATATTTTGAATTTTTCTAATTTTATTTTTATATTATTTTTAGGAATTATTTAACGAAGAATACGAAGAAGTAGCGGTTATGTTTGCCTCAATTTCAAACTTCATGGATTTCTACACGGAGAACGAATTAAATTTAAACGGGAAAAGTTGTCTAAAGATTTTAAATGAAATTATTTTAGATTTCGACCAAGTACGGGCAAAAATAAGTTAATAACATCTTCCAATAAAACATCATCTAATAAAATTAATTTCAGCTTTTAGCCGAAACTCAATTTTTACACATTGAAAAAATGAAAGTAGTCGGTAGTACTTACATGGCTGCCGCGGGGCTGCGGCCCGGTATCCGCGGTACACAATGGGTAAATATTAAAAGTAAAACCACGCATTTAAAAAAATCAGAATAAAATAATCTATCTTATAGGAAGAAGAAGAAACGGAACCTATTGATGCACATACTAATTTAGAGACGTTGACCAATTTTGCTATTTCAATGATGAAAAAACTGTCAATCTTGAACCAAGACGCTTTGCAAGAGTTTCAACTTCGAATTGGTATCGACTGCGGTCGAGTCATAGCCGGTGTAGTTGGGGCTTCAAAGCCCTTATACGATATCTGGGGAAATACGGTGAATGTTGCGAGTAGAATGGACTCAACAGGGAAAATGGGTCGCATACAAGTGACAGAAAAATCGGCTCTAATTCTCATGCAAAGAGGATTCGAATGTCAAAGCCGAGGCCTCATACACGTCAAAGGAAAAGCAGCTCCCATGAAAACGTATTTCGTTAAAACTCCGTACGATTCTGAGGAAATGACTCGGTTCTGATATTTACATCATTTTAAACATTTATAATTTTACACAAATTGTGAACACGAGGAAAGTAACAAATAGAATAAAATACAATTTTACAATCTCTCTTTTTGTTCAAAATAAATAGATGGATATATCAATTTCAGAATCACTTACTTTCCATCTCGTTCAAAAAAAATTGGCTCGACAGTTTTGCTTAGTTGCTGCGCCACTGCGACAGAAGAAGCGCATAAAACTCTTCTCGCCAAAAGATCAATTGGTTCACCTGAAAATTGATTAATTTGTTTACAATTTCCTCTAAAGCTTAAAACATGATGTAAAATTACCAGATGGATCTATAACAATTCCACCGGCTTCCTGCACAATTAAAGTTCCTGCCGCGATGTCCCAAATATGAATTCCAAATTCGTAATAAGCGTCGAAAGACCCTCGAGCAACTTGGCACATGTTAAGAGCAGCAGAACCCAACAGTCGAAGCCTGCGATTAATTATTTGTTTAATATTTAGTTTCTGTATAATTTTATTTGCATAATACCCATGGGTTGCTGATTGGACCTTTTCAAAATTCTGTAAAAACGTTCTAACAATTGCCATGTCACGATGACTTCCAAGTTCACTACCAATAAGCGCTTGAGCAAAATCTAGAATATGGCAAAATAAAATAATTAAAGTCAAGATATGATATGTTATATGTATAGTTTATTGTTCAAATACCTTCCTGATGTGAAACTTCCATTTTTTCACCGTTTAAATATGCACCTTTTCCTCTCAAAGCAGTATACGTATCACCATTGGCAAAGTGGTACACAAGTCCGACTTCAAGCTACCGGTAAATGAAAAGGTAAATTTATATTTATCTCAAGTCTAATGAGTTGAAAGTGCATACTTTTTTGTTAAGCATAAATCCAATACTTATGGCGGAATAGGGAAAACTAGAAGAAAAAAATCCCCCATAAAATGAATTTATATAGACTTATTTAATTGTGTTGGTGATTTACCTATGAACAAAGTTCATGGTCCCATCGATTGGATCGATTACCCACGTAGCATCACTGGTTAATTCGACTTTCTGCATATCCGAAGCAGTTTCTTCACCAATAAATCTGAAATGTACATCGGTCGGTTCAAATAGCTACATCAGAAGTAAATCAACCATGGGTGGTTCATTTACTTCTGGTTACATCAAATAAACAAGATTTTTACTTGTGGTGTGGAAATTTTTTTCTTAGTTCATTGAACAAAAATTCCTCCACCTTTCTGTCATATTCAGTTACCAAATCAATAGGTGTGGATTTTGTATGGATCTCCTTTGTCTCTGCAGATTTCAATACCGCGGCTCCATCTCTGCATATCTGTTTAAATGTCTCAATTTATTCCATTTATTCCAAAATAAAATGTTGTATCGACAATATCTCACTTCTCCAGCTTTTTTCGCTAAATCCACAGCAACAGTTAAATAATACTCGAAGTTTATGCCTTCTAACAACATAGACATAATTCGAAGTTTATCGCCACATTCTAAAACTTACAATCCGTACATTTGTAGATGGCGCCACGTGATTCATTAAAATTTATTTTTAACTCCATTTCTGGAGCTAATTTCAGAGCTCGTTTTAGAGTAATACTGATGTCGTCATACTTTTTCATTCCTTAATATGAAATATGATTATTCTTGACTTTTTACTGGTTGATTCTCATGACTGTTTCTAAACTCCCTTTCAAAAGCAGTTATTGGAAAACATGGCCTAATCACAGAATATATTCTGTGGCCTATAGTCTAAATCGATTTTTTGAAAGCATCAAATCATGTCTAATGCTAATGTGGATCTTGATTTATGTTTTGAAATAGCTGTCGATTTAGCAATCAAGTCTGGGGAAGTAAGTGTAAATGCATAATACGTTGCGTTGTAGTGTAATAATATTCCGTTTTTTTTACGATGATAGCGCGTTTACAAAGTATTATGTGAAAAGAAAACCTTCAAAACTAAAAAGAATCCTATTGATCTTGTCACTGAAACTGATCAAGAGATAGAAAAATTTATATTTGGGGAATTGAGGAAAACATTTCCCACTCACAGGTTTGGTAACAATTTACGTACATTTGTAATGAGAAAACATTTAATTTATTTCGTATTTTATTCCTCTGGTTACGTAGGTTTATTGGTGAAGAATCCACTTCGCTGTCAGGAGAATTGAATCATTTAACCGATGAACCGACATGGATTCTGGATCCTGTGGATGGAACTATGAATTTTGTGCATGGGTAATACATCACATAAACGCTAAAAAGTTACGTGTAAATTGAAAAATAACTTAATTTATTAGATTACCGTACGTAGCAGTTTCTATAGCACTCGTAATAAATAAACAAGTATTTTTAAGGATGTTCTGTCATGAGTAATTTATTGCAGTTACAAATATTCTCATATTTTTTAGACAGAAATTGGCGTGATTTATGCAGTTGGTGAACAATGTTTATATACTGCAAGAAAGGGAAAAGGTGCATTTCGTGGGACGGAAAGGCTTAAAGTTTCTAAAGCGTGTGGTATATGAAAAAAAAAATCTTATTATCATGATTTAATGTTTTAATAATTCCAGATGTATCCTCGTCATTAGTGTTGACAGAATTAATGCACATGAACTGCGACGGTGACGAAAACTTAGTAATTAAAAATGTTGGGAATATTTTCATGAACTCGCGAGGGTGATAAATCGAAGAAATCTAACTGAATTGACTTTTAGAATAATTTTGTCTGCAATTCTAGTGTTCGAGTAATAGGAAGTGCAGTAATGTCAGCTTTAGCAGTTGCGAGTGGTCAAGCAGAAGCTTATTTTCATTACAAATTACAATGCTGGGATATGGCGGCCATCTGGCTGTTTATAACTGAAGCTGGCGGTGTTATTATAGATCCAAATGGTGAATTTATGTTTTTTCTTTTATTATAAATTTGACAAATGTATTTTCTACAGGGTCGAAATTTAAATTGATGGAAAACAGAATGTTGTGTGCGAATTCCGAGAGTTTGGCGCACCAAATTTCAGAATTGTTAACGGATATTACATTCCCGTAATATATTTCATTGTAAACTATTGTTTTATAACAAGAAGAATAATAAATGTCTTTCATCTAATAGGTTGACAACGTGATTTTATTTCATTATATACTAAATTTATACAGAGTTATCACATGGCATAGCTTTAAAGATGTACAATTTTGGTTAAAAAGTTATTTTGATAATTTTACAATTCAAATTTAAACTTAAAAATTAAAAAAGTAATAAATAACAATCCAAAAATTTTTACAAATTTTAGATAAGCTCATTCAAAAATAATACTTTACAATATTATAAAAGTGAAATAGAACTGATTACAAGCAGTCTATACGCTTTGAATCAAGAGTAATGTTAGTGTAAATCTTACATGACATGGCAAGTTTAAAAGTTAATGTAAATATCTGCAAATGAGATTTTGTTTATCTAAAAATTCAAACTCCAGCTGCATAGTGAGGAAATTGTGGATCATAATTTGTATTAACAGAGGTGGGCACCTGAGCAGGGACATTACCAAATATTTGTGGAGTATAATTCGAATATTTAATATTTCGACATTCTCCAACAAATTTTCCCAGAGTAAGCATCATAACACAAAGTAAAGCAATATCAATAACTGTGAGTATACCCATTTTAAGAGTTAAATCTTTCATGCGTGTAGCATAGAACAAAGTTGCTGCAATAAATCGGCCCAATACCGAATTTACTTGCATCACACTACACGATTTAAATACCATAATTGTATTCTTGCGTATTATCCCCAATATAAAAACAACACTGGCGATTAAAGATATAATGCCAAAAATTAATATTAGTGCAATTGCTGCATATCTTTGATTTTTAAACGTTTCGTGCTTGTTTTCAAAATTTATTTCGGCCGGTGTCTTCTGGGTGTATGACAAATAGACGATGTAAAATCCAGGAAACAAGTCAAAACTTATGTAGACGATGCAGAGGCCGAGGGCAAAGTTGCTTGCGGAGATTCCACACACTTTTGTTGCTCGGGCAAGGGGTGTTCGCGTTAACTTTAAATACGGACTCTCAATCTCGACTTTCGTTTGACTTTCGTTTAACAGGTTCATTTCTATAAATAAATTTAAGAAAAAATATATATTTTGTGATATTATTACCATTTTAAAATGGCAAATTACCGAGTTTAAGTAAAACACGGAACTACACAAAACTCTTTGTTCGGGAAAGTATCCGAGTTTTTGGTTCGATCGATAGTGAACGGAAAAATGCGAAGCGACCGTGAACAGGCCACAGATTATCTGTGTACAGGCGCGACGCGTTGCAGCTTCTTTAAAGTTAGCTACATCTAGTGTTAAAACATTGATGGCGTCATTGCAGGAAAGCCATTTTGATCGAGCATATTTCACTTTTTTTTAAATAGTTAGTTTGTCAATTATTATTTTGATATTGCTAGAATTGTAACCGAGCATAATTTTTTGTCTAGTATTTTTTATATATATTTCAATACACGTTGAATGTTTAAAAAACATATCATAATTTTATTGTAATTGATTGCAAAACAATTCAATAGTCTATATTACAAATTAAACTTTTATCAAAAATCTATATATAAACATATTACGTAAACTATTTACAATTTTATCCTATAAAACTGAACTGAACAAATTATTCTCGTGATTAATTAAACTTTTAACTCTTGAAACTCATAAAGTTGCAGTTGCAAATTTCTATTAGAAAAAATATTTGTAGTTTGTGGTTGTAGTAATTATATCCAGTAATTTGTTATAATACTAAACTTTGGAAGCTCGTGCGCTAAATAAACATTCAGTAATTTCTATTCAGATTAAAAGTTAATAAATAATAAGTAATTGAGGGTTTTTAGTGTTTTTAGTGTTTTTAAGTCAAACACCAGTTACATATTGTGCAGGATAAGAATAATTAACGCAAGAATTTGCATACGGTTGCTGATTAGGCATATTAAAATAACACGCACGAGAATTATAATTAGAATATTTAATATTTCTGCATTCTCCGATAAATTTGCCCAAAACAAGAACCATTAAACCGACTAAAACAACATCAAAAGCTAAAATAATTGCCATTAAACGACCTAAATTATTATCGTCCATACTAAAAAATATAAACACTGGAAACAACCGACCCAATAAAGTATTCAATTGCAAACATGTCATTGCTTTAAACACCATCAGAGAATTTTTACTATTTATTCCCATAATTAAAAACCCAACAGCAATTAACGATATAACACCAAAAAACGTTATCAGAGCATTTGCTGCATACATTTGATTTAAAGTTTTTTCAATGTGAATTTCTTCATTTTTCTTATGCGGTATCTTCACATCTAAAGGCATCCGAGTGATGTAAAATCCGGGCACCACATTGAAAAAAATATACATCATGCAAAGTCCGAGGAAACATTTGCTTGCAGAAATTCCACATACTGAGGTTGCCCGAGCGAGAGGCGTTTGACTCAGTTTTAAATACGCACTGTCAACCTGCACTGTGACTAAACCATCATTCATTTCCTGTAAATAATTATAGTTATGTAACATTACTCATTACTCATATTTAAACTTACAATAGCATTGAATATTGCTCAACAATTTGTTTATTTTTTATTTTAGGTTTACTTGGACTATTGTACGTCTGTATGACCTTGGAGCCGGACACCCTCAATGCAGCATCTTTTTGGACTAGCTACATCTAGTGTTAAAAATGTATTGATTGTTTTATACTGCATCAGTATTTAAAACTGATCTAATTTTAACATTATATTATGTAGATGGTTGCTACAGCAACTAATTTTTTTATTTATTTATTTTGTAGAAGTTTATGATGTGTTTATTTTTATTTCATCAAAGTTTATTCCGAAAGATGTATTATTATATTTAGCTTCCTGGATTCAGGACAAGCCCACCTTCAAGGCGGAGTTTTGCACTTCATTTGTACGACAATTGCAACATGTACACTCAGCATGTACATATGTTCATGTCAGCATGTATATGTCAGCATGTATATGTCAGCATGTACAGTCATGGTCTTACAGTAAAAAAAACTTTACTGGAGGAACTTTTCGACTGTGTCCGCCAAAGGGAAGTGATTCAAGCGTTTGGTTTCACAGCTGATGGAGAAGGTAAAGAAATACAGAAATTAAAAAAAAACTCTGGACCTGATTCCCATTTCACGAATATATTCCAGTCTAAAATAAGTCATTTCTTCAGTAAAGTTTTCATGACCATGACTGTACATCAAATCTGTATTAAACTATTTGTTCGCTGTCATTAATAATAATATGATTACGGTATGTATTTTAAATATGCTATAACTTTCTTTAAAACACGCACTTAATTGTAAAGTTTTTGAATACATAAAAATGTCGTAAAACAAAAATATGCCATTTGTTACTCGCACATAATAAATTAATCTTTAAAGAATTGAACGTGTGTTACACCCGACACCTAGCGAGCGCTAGCACACAATTGTTAAGGCGCTTTGAATAGAGGATTTTCAAATTGGAGGTTTACAAGTTTAAAGTCAAGAGCATTGAGTTTAGAAACGCTCACACTCAAACGCTTGGGAAATTAATAGCATTGTGAATAGGAATAATAATAATAATGTATGCAAGAATGAAATCTACAAATCACTGGTTTTTAACAACTTTAATTAATTGCAAACAAATCTCACTTAATGAGCCTAGTCAACAAACGAGAACTTTTGTCACTTGGAAAAAATTAAGCAAAACCTATCGCAAATTTTGGAGCAGAAGCGCTAAAGAACCACCATATGAACATGTTTGTCAGCTCGGTGATCCAATTCTAAGATACAAGACTGAACCTGTTCTTACCGGAGAAATAAAATCAGAGAAAATTCAAAAAGTGAAAACCAATCAAACAATACACTAACTCACTTAAATAGCTCATTAAAAACGGTTCTTGAATTTTTATAGGTGATCTCAAGATTAACCGAAGTTTCGAAAAAATATAAATCCGTTGGTTTGTCGGCACCTCAAATCGGCATTCCACTAAAAATATTCGTCATGGAAATGCCAAATAATTACCTAAAATTATTTCCTGAAGAAATACAAATTATTCGACAAATGATACCTTTTCCACGAAAAGTCTTTATCAACCCTCAAATGAAAATAATTAACCCTGCGAAAGTAAGTTTCAGCGAAGCTTGTGAGAGTTTACGAGGATACTCGGCATTAGTACCTAGATATCACGAAATAGAGATTTCCGGCAAGTTTGGTTTTTTAAAACGCAAAAACTTTCAATTCATCGTTTCTTTTTTTCTAGGACTAAATGAGAAAGGAGAAACCCATGCTTGGCGAATTCAGGGATGGCCAGCACGAATTGCTCAGCATGAATTTGATCATCTTGAAGGCAAAATGTATATAGACAAAATGGATATGAACACGTATCAATACGACTTTTGGTATACTGTAAACACGACAAATGGTAAACACATTCAACGTTTTAATAAATAAAAATGTGAAAAAGCATATAATGATTTATAATTTTGATAGTCTTGAAATTTATTCACTTTTTACAAGTATAAAATTAAATAGCAGCGCTTCGCAACGTTTCAACAACATCGGCAGGTAATGTTGCTGAAACCACTTGAAAATCCTGGGGGTAATTCTGTTGAATCATTTTCAATGTTTGCATCATCGTTACTTTGGCATCTAGACAACAAAATATGAATAAATAACTAACATCATAAAACTGCAGACATTCAAATACCATCAGTCACTTGTTTGTTAATTAAGATGTGAGAAGATACTCTAAAAATTTCAGGAAAATGTTTGGTTATCTGCAATTTAAATTTAAATACACGTAAATTAATATTAAATTAATTATGGTTCAACAGAAATTTCCTATTTTCAAACTCACCTGAGGATGATGCATATTGAGCAAAAAAAAGAAGCACCGGAAAATAGTTTTGTTTTCTTCAAAGTCTTCTTTCAATGGCAAACATTTTATCATCACAGGAAATACCTGTTCCATCGGAATTCCATTTACATTAGCCATAATCAACCTAGCTACAGCCCCGCATATATTATCTGTTGGTTTTCGACATGTCTCTCTCGCTAAAGCAGCCGACAGCACTTGCAATATCGTTGGATATTGTCTTCAAAAATTCGTTAAGATTATCGTATTGTTAATAAAATTTTATTTTAAAACACTTTTTGTAAGGATACTCATAGAGAGACGCTTTGCCGTGTTCAGCTAGCACTCCTAAACCAAATATTGCATTTGCACGAACCTCTTCGTGCTCATCACGCACAGTAGTCAGGAATATAGGTAATAATCGGGGAACAAAGGGCAAAACTCCATCACTCATGTTCTCGCAACTTTGTGCCAACACCCCGATCGCAAAAGATCGTTCCGATATCGTTTTGTTTTTTTTCTGCAAATCAATTTAAACGTAGTAACTCAACACTCAAAAATATTTAAAACGAACCAATTTTGATGACATAATCGTAAAAAATTTTTCGAATATAGGGTTGTATTTTTCGGGTGCTATAGCAAGGGCCAAACTAGAAATCAGATCTCCTGCAAACTCTATCAACATGGCGTCATATTCAGCTTCAAATTCGCCTCCCTCGTCATCCAAATCGTCTATATCCTGACAAGCTGTCTGATAAAATTGTACGAATTATAAATACAATTGTTACTGATAAACTCAATGTACTTTTCCATTCATAACGTCGAATGTGGCTTTTAAAACAATATCGAAATGACCACTTTCAAATAATGTTGATTTTAAGATTTTTGTCATATCCGTTATGGTTTCCAATGCTCCTATTACAGTTTCACGTTCTAAATCTTCCAAGATAATTTCAACAAATCGAGGAAGTAGAACGTCTAAATAATTTTGTAGTGCTAAAAAACAGAAAGAAATTATGTATTATTTGTATGTTACCGTGCAGTGTGTTACCATTATCTTACCTTCTATCCCCTCGAATGAATTTTTTCTAACGGAAACTTCGTGTAAGCTGCAACAAAATTGTCCCAGTGTTTCAATGGACACCTTGCGAATGCTTCCAGCTGGGTAGTCGAGAAATCCAGTTACTTCGCGTATACATTGTTTTAAAAACGGCATGAAGCCTTCTTTAGTATACTGCGAAATTTCTCGCATCGCTTCGCAAGCATCTTCTTTCTCGTTTTGATAGGCATTTTCCACGGTATAGCTATTAAATTCAAATTTAAATGAGTAAACACAAATCAAATTTAATAGTCATTACCCAGACACGTCGTCATCGTCATCGTCATCACCCTCGTCCTCATCGTCGTCTCCCTGACTCACAACTTCATCCTCGTCCTCTTGTAATTCATCTTCCAATTCAAATGATCGCAAAGCATTACCACCTTTGTATCGAGTCTTAAATTGAAATAAATATTTAAATTCAAAATATATATATGTATTTTTTAAATTTACCTCCACTCCTTCTGAAGAATTCAATGAATTAATCATGTGAGGAATTATTTTGGACAAATATCCACTTAAATCCTCCTTTAACACAAACGATAAAGCAGCAAATAAGCCATATCTAAAGCATAAATATATTAAAATCAAAATGTTTTAACTATCTTAAGCATTTATACTGACATGCTTCTCTTTAAATCTGGATCAGTAGCTACAACGATTAAATTTAAACCTAATTGTAGACATTCTTCACACAGAGGCAAAAAGTTTTTAATTCCTATTGTCCTTGCCAGCACTGCAAGTGCATCTAAAATATAAAATAGTTTTGAAATGTATTTTAAACAATAACAGAGTCAATAAACCTATAGCTTGAACTTGAAGAGGGAAGTTTTCCGGTGGTTGATCAACGGTAAGGAAAATTTTCAGATGATTAATAATTTGTTGAAAATACGGCAGCAATTCTTCCTTGGCAGCACTCGCTGTATTGAGATTAAGTTTAAAAGATAATTTCTTTTAAAAAAATCTTTGGATGTACCTGCCGCTCCGATGACACTAATTGCCAATTCTCTAATGGAAACTGATTTTGCTACAGTTAAAATTAATGTTAACCTTTCCATCAATGTTGGCAAATAAGGCAAAATTCCTTGACCTTAAAAACGAGAAAAAATTAATATGTCAACTTTCGAATTGGTGCCGAATCTAAGGCTAGTTTTAATCTTACCCATGTTTTCACAAAACATTTCAATAGCATAAAACATTCTGACGACTCCTCCAGGTGGCTGCTTTTCATTTTTTTGCAGATATTGACATATTTGAACTAGATATTCAAACAGTAGCGGGAGCAATTCCGACGCATATTTACTGACATCCGGCTAAAAGTTAAAAATTATAAATTAAAATCCAATTTACAAATCTTAAAATCATTAGCCAACTTGTAAATATTCCGAAAATTGACCCAACATAAATAATGCTGCATTTCTGACAACAGGGTTTGAATCTGTCATCCCTTTACACACACTCTGAAGAAGTACATGCAAATATCTATTAAAAAAAACACCAAAATGTTAACTTATAATATTAATATTAACATTAATTTTCCGAATTACTTTGAACGAATATATTCTGCACAGCCTTCTGATGTCACGGCTATGGCAACATAAGCAGCTTTCTTGACATAAGGATTATCACTCTGAAGAGCTGGTTCAACCAATTCCAACTAATTATCAAAATTAAATTAGTTTTATTATAAAATTTTCAATTTATTTAAATTACCAATGGTGGCATAAGTTTCTCAGGAGGAAAATGAAGTGCCATAACATCTATAACCTAAAATTAGTTAAAGTAATTAATAAAAATCAGCTAAGTAAACTGATTTCCCGTTAAAAATACTTGAGCAGCATAAGTTCCAGGGGTATTATCTTCAGCACTCAAAAGATCTGCCATTTCATCAGCGTTGTCTTCAGCTATAGTATCCAACTCATCTACTGGCCTGCACATTATAGAAAATAATGTGGTTAAAATAGGAACCACCAACTTGTGTTTGAGAATAGCCTATAGTGTTAATATACAATTATTACAAAAACGAGATTCGTTTAAAAACATCACATTACCCTTTTCTTTAAACGGCTAAGCCAACTGATGAAATCGATTGCTTTTAGTTGAGTATGTTCTTGCAAATGAGGACTAGCGGCAACTTCTAAGCACAATTCTACGATTTGTTTCACATGAGGAAGTATAACTGACACTTCAGACTCGACTAATTCGTTGAAAAAATCTAGCATTTCACACGCAAAAGCCTAAAAAAAGCAAACATTAATTTACATTTACTAAAATAACAACTTCATCTTACTTCATTTCCCATTAGAAATTCTCTCATAACAATTGTGCATCTAGGAATTAAGTTTTGAACCACGACTTTTTCCTCGTCACTTATTAAGTAAGCAAGTTGCGTCATCGTCCTGCGTAAAAACTTAAATCTATAACAAACCCTTTTTAATAGAATATCTTTTTACCTTATAGTATAAACGATAACCATTTTATTTTCTGGTTCCTGCAGGGTCAGCGCAAAGAGATTGAATAAAAAGATAAAATGCTTTTTCAATTGAACTGATGCACTTGACGCAAGAGCATTCATGGTAAACATTGCTAACTAAAATACAACAATATTTTAATAATATGTAATTTTGTGTGTGCTATTTCATATTTTACTTCTCTAGCGCTCGGGTCAAGACTTTTAACATATTCATGAACAAATTGCATTATCTCTGGCCATGTTCCGTTCGGCAATTCATGTTTAGTAACTGTTCCCGCCAAAGCAGCGATCGAAGTACGAACTAATTTACTGAAAATGGATTAAAAATAAAAATTAAATTCATAACTCAAAGCGCCCAACTATTAACAAACTTACTCATCATCCGACACCAATCGTTGTAAAATCATTTGTTTTATACTGAAATAATAAAAATGATTTTAATTGTAATTTATTTATTACACTTTTATTCGTAAGACCATTGATGGTCCACGTTCGTACCTCTGTCGTAAGTTTTCGGGTAGTTTTAGCCATGGTTTTTTTTTCAAAACCTTTCGCCTCAATAAAATTGCTGCATATTGCCGAATCTGTGACAAATCAAAGCTAATATTACAATAAAATGCATTAAATATGTTGAAATTCACCTGAGCATTTCCTGATCTACAAATTATATTGCATAATAAGAGATAAACTTCAGGATTTTTGTACGCTTCCCGCAGTTCCTGTGTCGCCTATGGAAAACACGTGGGAGCAGAAATGAACATTAAAACATATTATAAAACGAAGATGAATCACAGTCAAGTCATTTTACAAAAACCGTAATATCTAAGATTAATGAAAACTTACTTCTTGAATTAAATTATTGTCAGGAATTAACAATTTTGACAAGATTTGTTCCAAATTATTAGCCATGTTGTTGGCACTCGCTGGCGCCGCTTGCATACAGCGCCAATGACGTCTAAAAATAGAACAACTCACAAGTCAGACGTACTTGGTTATACTTGGTCACTTTCTTTTACTTTGTAAAACTTACATGACCATGCCAATGAGAAAATTAAATTTTTTATGGAACAATTTGTAAAAGAACTCAATCCACAGAAGAAAAGAAAAATGTATTTTTAAAGCAAATTTGAAAATTCTATCACTCAACACAATAAATTGTATTTGTGATTGTACAATAATAATAAATATATATTATAAACAATAGTATTACATAATTGATAATCAATTTTATTAGAAAATATCGTAATTCAATCACTTGGATTTTGGATTACAATCAGAATGTAGTCTTTATCTAAAACGGAAAAAAATCAATAAAAGAAACATTAAACGACCAATGCACTTTTTTAACGCATTTAGAAATACATACCTGGAGCAACCATAATTTCATGTTTTTTAGACCTAACTCGTAGAAAAGTCAAATCATTGGTCGGGTCCAAATCACGCACCGCACTACGTGCCTTATCGGTCAACTGACCAAGTAATCCAGCGTATTGAACAGTTGTAGAGCTATCCATCGTAGTCTTTATTGGAACACCTTCAAGATAAAATTGTAAATAATAACCAATTGAAAAGTGTGTTATACATTTTGTGATTTCTTTTCTTACCATCAGCATTTATTATTATGGTCCCAAGAACTCCTTTGTGTGCTTGGATTCGTTTTATAGTATCGTCAACTTCCTACAAAATAAGCAACAACAATAAATACTTAACTTATACTATTAATTAAGCCCAAATTGTGATTATAAGTTAGGTAAAAACCTCGGTTTAGTAAAAAGATTTTAAATGAATATCGTACAGAAAAAACAACACTTTCTTGCTCAATTTAAAATTAATAACCGAAAACTAAATAAATTCTTACACTCATGATGAAAAACCTCGATGTTTTTCTTGGGGTTACTACGGAGAACCTTCCCACAATGCTTAGCACAAATAATGACGTAATAAATGAACGTCACGTGAGAATTGGGCGTTTTCCCGATATACTACTGTAATTGGTAACTACCCAACGAATTTAAAAATCTTCTAATTATCCACCGTTTTTCAACTCAAAATTTTTTTTATTCTTTATCCACAAATTTGTACATCTTTACTTTAATAATAAGACAAATATTAAATTACTTACATCATCGTACACTAAGTCACTATACAGTATGTACAAAAATTCAATTATAATCATTATAATCTAATCTTGTTTAATCATAAACAATTCTTTATAATAATATATACGAATGCAATTCAATGACATAATTTCCGCTTAGTAAGTATAAAGGAGTATCGGAGTTAAAATATTGGAATGTAATTGTCAATTTTAGCTCTGTGTCGTTGAGCCACGCATTCCGCAATCCACACAATGTTTCGACACTCTTGTTCCTTCAGTTTAACATAGGCGTAAAATACACCAAAATGAAACTGTTGTAGGAATGCATTTACGTTCAAACGAACCTAATTATAAATAATAAAAAAATATTAGATCAGAAAATTACTTCCTAGATGTAGATCTAATCACCTCGTGTTCAAAAAATTTATCTTCTAATGTTTTTTCACCAGGATTAGTGCCTGCACCCTCAAACAATGCACGATATTCCTAAATTTGATGAATACAAATAAATTAATCAAACTTTTCAAAATAAAATAAAAATCATACTCACAGCATAATATTCAGCCACTGCTCGCACTTGTTCGTAATCATCAGCTCGCGCTAGAGCAGCTAATCCATCCGGATACAGTCGTCCACATCGTGGATACAGCTTAGCTCTATCGTCTTTGGACAATTCAGTGCCAAACGAATTAATGGTTATTATAATTGCACGACGATCTGCTTCGAACTAAATAGAAAAAAACAAGAGAATTAACATCAATAAATAATTTAAAAATTCATTCTTTACTTACAGCCAAAATTTCACACATCACTTCAGTAGTTGCACCGCCAAGTTCTTTACAAACGTTGAAGAATGCTTCGAGATAAGACTGAAAAACATAAATTTTCAAATGAAAATTGTAATTTTAATCTCACGATAAAAAATAACCTTGTAGAGAGTATTTCGAATAATTTCAATGTTCGTTTCATCCAAATCCTGTTCGGATATGCAATCAACAAAAAAAGGCGCTAATGGCGTATCGACCAACACGGCGTTGTATAATTCAGCCGGAGTAGCTGCCACATGAATTGCTTCCATTTGCTCAAAACTGCCCAATGGGTGGCATTTGGAAATAAGTTCGGAAAGGGGACGTTGGTGAAGTGTCCCAGTAATCAACAGAATGATATTATCAATCATATAACTATACCTATAAAATAAAAATAAACAATGGTATAAATTCAATCTTTATCGCGGAAACCAAACAACTCACGTGATGAAATCCAAAACGTCGCTAGAGGTTCAACAGCATGAGTTCGCATGTGAATAAACTCGATTACCAATTTCTCTCGCAATTTGTCATCAATCACCGATACACTTAGCGGGCTCGGCTCGTTCGCCAAAAAACTACCATAATCGGTACTCTGCAGATGTAATTTCAGATCTAGGGAAATCGGAAATGTATCGTGATTTCACAATATTGCACAGGTGACTTACCATCTAATGTTTCACATTGTACCAAGTTTAAATAATCCTGCTGCTTGAGTATTCCGCTTTTAAAGCCTCTCACAATTCCTTCTAAATACCCGTTATCGATATTGAAAAAAAATTCTCCCATTATGATGAATTGAAACCAGACGAAACTAGACTCGGTGATGTGAATGTAAAATGAAAATGTGTCACGTGAGACGACAACCTGACTAAATGCAAAGACAGATTGAGTACCGACTCACGATTGGGCAATCAAACAATCCATATCTTAATAACCAATAACAATATTCGTTACATGTAGTTTTTAATACGCGCCACTAGAGGGTAGCAGTAGTCATTACTCTATAAAAGCAAGACTGAGCAAAATCCGATCTCTCTTTCCTCGTGGCTTGTAACGAAGTTTGAATTGAATTGGCAGTAGTGCGCATAAATCTTAACGTTTTAAGCCACGCATATTTTGTCATTGCACATCATGGCTGGTGGAGATAAACTCCCGTATAAAATCGGTATGTATAAACGGAAAGAAATTATTTAAATAACTAATTATAATTTTTTGTGGGTATTTTTAGCTGACATCAAATTAGCTGAATTTGGACGCAAAGAAATCGTGCTAGCTGAAAATGAAATGCCAGGCCTAATGGCAATCCGTAAAAAATATGGACCATTAAAACCATTGAAAGGTGCAAAATTGCTGGCTGCTTGCATATGACTATCCAAACTGCTGTTCTTATCGAAACTTTGTTAGAACTCGGAGCAGAAGTAATATTAAAATATATATAAAAAAGATAAGATAAGTTTTTTTGATAACTTGATAATGCTGAGTAGGTCCAATGGTCAAGCTGCAATATTTTTCAACTCAAGATCATGCAGCAGCAGCTATTGCGAGTCACGGTATTCCGGTGTACGCATGGAAAGGGGAAACCGACGACGAGTACATGTGGTGTATTGAACAAGTTTGTTAATATACTTTCTATGAATGAAAATTAAAAAAATTTATTTAATATTTTTGTTTCTAGACCCTGGTTTTCAAAGATGGCCAACCACTTAACATGATTTTGGACGATGGTGGAGATTTGACCAATCTCGTCCATGAGAAATTCGCGCAGTATCTACCAGGAATTAAAGGGTTGTCCGAAGAGACTACAACAGGTGTGCATAACTTGTATCGAATGGTCAAAGAAGGAAAACTAAAAGTTCCAGCTTTTAATGTTAATGATTCAGTTACAAAGGTATTTGATCCTTATTTGTTGTACCTAGTAATAATTTAATAATGAGGATATTTTTATTTTTTTTGTAGAGTAAATTTGATAATTTGTATGGTTGCCGAGAATCTTTGACCGATGGAATCAAACGAGCCACTGACATGATGTTGGCTGGGAAAACGTGCGTTGTAGCAGGGTTTGGCGATGTTGGCAAAGGCAGTGCGCAATCTCTTCGTGCGTTTGGAGCACGCGTGATTATTACCGAAATCGATCCTATTAATGCATTGCAAGCATCTATGGAAGGTAAATGATTATTTTTAATGTTTTATGTGATTAAAATTTTTTTAACAGGTTATGAGGTTACTACAATGGAGGAAGCCGCCAGTAAAGCTCAGGTGTTTGTTACAACTACGGGTTGCAAAGATATAATTCGCGGGGAACATTTCATGAAAATGCGAAATGATTCTATTGTTTGTAATATTGGCCATTTTGATTGTGAAATTGATGTGCCGTGGTTGGAGAAGAATGCGGTACGAAAAAATTAATATTAGGCCTCAGGTTAGTACATCCGTGGATATATTTATGTAAAATTTGTTCATTTTTTAATTATTTTTATAGGTTGATCGATTTAAATTATCGAATGGCAATCATATTATTTTGTTAGCTGAAGGCAGATTAGTCAATCTTGGTTGTGCAATGGGACATCCAAGTTTCGTTATGAGCAACTCATTTTCTAATCAAGTTCTTGCTCAAATTGAATTATGGACAAAACCCGGCACATACGCAGTTGGTGTGCACTATTTTTGACCTAAAAACGGTATTACGTTTTTTATTCTTATTTATTATTTTGTCTTTTATTTTTTTTTTTTTCGTTTTTTTTTGTTTTGTTTTTGTTTTTGTTTTTATTAGTTGGATGAAGAAGTTGCAAGTTTGCACCTTGAACATTTGGGGGTTAAGTTGACGAAACTTACACCGGCGCAAGCAACTTACTTGGGAATATCCGAAAACGGACCATTCAAACCGGAACATTACCGCTATTAATCTTTGATAATTAACTTTATTACTTTAAAAATAATTGTACGCTAATGATTTTTTTGATGGGATTATTTTTATACGCCAATATTTGAAATTGACGTAAGATGTTCAAAATTAATAAACATTCCTGTACTTTGAAATAAAAAAATTCTAATAAAATTTTGCAGTCATAAAAATGATAAATGAATTTGGGTATGTGTTGACGTCGGACAACTAACATTTTTGGCATTTTTCCGACAAATAACTCAATAGATGGCAGCATCACTCAATAAAATGCCTCCTGTCCTTGCTGTTCTAGACTAAAAGACGCAGGTTAAAATTTAGTCACATGGGCTTGACGTCAACGCGATTAGGAGACTTACCCGCCGTGGCGGATGCCGAATTCATGAATCTGAATTCGCCGGGTGGAACGTAGACATCAGTGAAGTTCGGATCAGCCCGCTACTTTACATTTACCACGACAAGTTTTCTGAGGTAAGAAAGAGGTTTCTTAGGGTTAAAAGGGAAACGGATTTATTTAATTTTAGTTTATCCTTGTGGGAGATCTAACGGTCTCCCATCTTGGGTTGCCACGGGATACCAAGCCATTATCATCGTGAATAATACGAATGTTTGGACGGGCGACACGTTATTGATTCATTGATTGATCAGATGACCACAAAATTAAAATGATAATGAAAAACATCGACATTTTCTATTGTTTATGGGAAATGGCTGAGTTAGCATAAAGAAAATACGATCGTTATCACTGAGATTTGAAGTGGGCATTTGAAATTCACAAATTTAGTATCTTATTTTGAATCTTTATCACGATTATTCATTTGCATATGATAAAGCGCTCCTTTACATCAAACTTTGTACCGGTATACAAAATTTTACATTTCGTGATGACTTGCAGTTAATGAAATCGAAAATAGATGAAATTAATCGGTTTTTAACCTTTTATTTAAAATAAAAATAAATATATATATATATATATATATTTTTTTTTTTTATATATATATGTATATATATAATTTTAAAGTATGTCATTTAAAACCATATGTTGAAGTTGAACCTTTAGTACTCACAAGTCAGAACTTTGTATTAACAAATTTTAAACATTCAAACTGAAATTTAACTAAATTGTATTCTTATTATCGCAGATTTGATATTTTTTTAAACCTCACAAAAATGTCGAAACTTTCTGGAGAAGAAAGTGTTGTAAGCACCACCAATGGCAACAGTTACCCCAACAATGGCGTCCTGGGAAGCGATGTTCATCATGTTCTTGTTACTGGCGGTGCTGGTTATCTGGGTTCCACATTGCTACCCATGTTACTGAACGAATGTTATGAAGTAACCATCTACGACACTTTCGACTTTGGCCTCACTCCTCTTCTACCGTATACGAATCATCCTGATCTTCATCTCATCCGAGGTGACATTCGTGATACCGATGCAATGACCGCTGCCCTGCAGGACGTCGATTCGGTCATCCATCTCGCTGCGGTTGTCGGCTACCCAGCTTGCGATAAGAATCCTCAATTGGCAGTCTCAGTGAATGAGAGTGGAACTCAGAATTTGATTAATTGCATGAAACCATATCAGAAATTAGTGTACGCTTCAACTGGCTCGTGTTACGGGTCAGTCAGTGGCGTGTGCGCTGAAGATACACTTATAAGTCCACTTACATTGTACGGGAGTACGAAGGCGAATGCCGAGAAGATGGTATTGGCGCAGGAAGGCGTGGCATTACGTCTAGCAACGGTTTTCGGCGTTTCTCCGCGTATGAGACTCGATTTACTCATCAATGATTTGACAATGAGAGCTTTGACTGTCAAGAAATTTGACTTGTACGAAGGCAGCTTTCGGCGAACATTTCTTCACGTCAAGGATGCAGCTAGAGCGTTTATTTTTGCACTTCAGCATTACCAGCAGATGATTGGCCAGGCGTACAATGTTGGAGACGAAAATCTTAATCTGACCAAGATCGAAGCTGCGAGGATCATCCAGTCTTTGGTTCCTGGTTGCATCATCAAGGAGTCGAATGACGGGGAAGATAAGGACAAGCGGGATTACCGGGTATCGTACGACAAGATTAAGAAGTTGGGTTTTAAGAGCAGTATTTCTCTGGATGATGGGGTGCGGGAATTGATTAAAGTTTTACCGTTGTTAAGTCCGATTGAAATAGCGCAGGGTAAAAATGCTTAAGGAAAATTCGTAGATTCAGATGTAGTTAACTAAAGCGTAAAAAGTTAAGATTTAATTTTTAACAAAAATACCATTCAGACGTAATTATTATATAGTTAATTAATTTTACCATATATTTAAATATATGTTTAAATATTTAAATAAAAAATGACAACTGATACACATATTTTTCTATATTTGAATGTCGGACCGATTCTAGAATAATGAAATGTGCAAAAATCAAATCAGTGTAAAAAATAATTATCATAATAAATTCGACTATTTTGTCATTCCATTAAAGCAAGAAAAAGCGTCAATTCAGTTGTTTATTTTGTGTGGGTTATTTTTTAGTAAACACCGCCTGGTAGTGGTTTTTCTGCATGGCTTTGATGTCGTGCGGTTTATTTACAGTTTACATCAAATTTTTAGTCTAATTTATTTTTTAATTATTTAATACTGTATCATCAAGCGAATTAATAGATTTCTATCTTAATTTATAGTTTTCCTTACTTCAATTGCATATTTGTAATTTAGCTTGTTGGTGTACGGAAAATAAACACCGCCTAATGGTCATTTTTACTGCATTACACTGATTGCTTTACAATCGATTTTTTATCAAGTATATGTTACAAAATTAATAGTTCTTAAGGATATCTAATAATAATATAAAATATGACACACAATGAAATATAGAGAACAACAACACGTAAACAAAAAAGAACACGAAAAACATAAGATCCAGAAATAGAAAAACAAAACTAACAATAGATAGCAACTCGGAAAGGATTACAGAAATCAACTTAAGTCTCTAAGCTCCTATACCATGCTTACAACAAAACTCACCGAATTACGTCGAAAGCTAAATACTGTCTCTCAATAGCGTATACCGGTCGTCATTGCCCCATGACTACAAAATTAGAAATAAAATAATGAAGGGAGTTTGCCAACGCACTTCCAGCTTACAGCCAGAGTTCAATTATTTTGCTTTATATTTTCTATGAAAATAAAATAATGCTTTTTTGTGTAATTACTGATCCTGAGACCAAATCACTATATGAATGATACGTCAATGGGAGCATTCAATCGAAAACGAAAGTCGACTTTATGATGGGTTTTTGCTTCATGAAGTTTAGTTTGATTAATCATGAGTCATCACAAAAGCCATGAAAGTTTGAAAAATTGAATTTGCTTTTAACATTGAATTGTACTTTAATACTGAATTTGTCATTTTCGCCAACATCATTTTAGGCCTTAGAGCTCTAATTTCAATTTCTAGTAGCCATATTAGCATTGCTGTCAATAACAAAGAGCTTCTTGGTCAATAACCCATTACAGTTCGTGGAGTGTTGTTAGTGAAGGTAAGAAAAGTCCATATGTTGAAATGGGGTAGTAGCAGCAGAGCGAATACTGAAAATAACACTATATGGTAATAATTGATAATATTGACCCATCGTGAATACCCCTAAAAAATTTACGTGGCAAATCACTAGGTCTAAACCAACAACAAAGTAAATGAACTCTCATGTGTAGTTCGTTGTACACATTGAGTTCGAAATTAAGAAAACATCACATTCTGCAGACTAACAAGTAAGTGGGATTTTACACAACCAATAATAAAGAAAGTTAAATTAATTATACTGAAACAGGCACTAGGAATTAGGATAGAAATTCTCCCATCTGTATTTTATTTATTTAACGGATAAATCTGTGATGAATAAAAACAAGAAATTTATTCTTGATAAAACATAAAACATAAAATGATTTTTAGTTTAATATTTAGGTATTGCAATGAAATGGCATGGTCGGGCTCATGAAAACCCCCTGTAAACCTGGTGTACAGAGAGTGGATTCCACCCGGGGTTGCACCTCGAGGTAATTGAAACAGGGGTCAGGGTCACGGTGACAGCAGGGTCAGATGGTTAAGTACTCGGGTCAAGTTATAGGGATGGTAACAACATCTGCCATCCACCCAGGTTCCCCCTTATGCACGTATGAGTCCTCATAAAAATCTTCCCTCAAAACAGCACTTTGGAGTTACGACCAACGTTAAATTGAAATATAAATAAAATAAATATAAATCCTAGCTTTGTGTTTTGCTTTGCCGGTTTTCCAGCATCTTGAAATCGTTTCTTTTTCTTTTAATTGTAATTCTTGACAAACACAAACTGTTTTTAATATTTTTTCCTTATACGGTCGGTTTTTATTTTCAAAAATACATTTTAGCAATCTGAATTTACAATTTAATAACTTCAACAGCTGCCAAACTCTTCGAAGCAAGATTTATTAAGTTTAGAATGGAGATTTCAGACAAACATGGATTAACATTAGACACAAGCCCTTAATGTTTATACACATAAATTATTACCGTATAATAAATATATCAGCTTATGTGCAGCAGGACTCATTCAGCTTAATTTTATCAGTTAATTTAGGTGTTAAAATGTCGTAAGCTTCATTTTCAAATAAACTTACTGATTGCCTTTTCCGCATCTCACGTTCTAATAATTTGTGAGCTAATGTTGTGAACATTTCATCAATTCCTTCACCTGAAACAAAAGAAAACATTTAAAAATAAAATATCAGGAATATCAATTTTTATACCGCGTTTAGCTGAAACTTGGAAAATTAAATCGCAATTATGATGAGTCGCGAACTCCTCAACTTTTCTGTGATCCACCAAATTTCGTTTATCAGTTTTGTTCCCCACTAAGATTTTAATGGCTGAAAAAAGTGTAAAATAATACAATTTTTCTAAACCATTCAGTTTTACTCAAATAGGTATACCTGATTCAGAATACGTATTCGCATCATTCACCCACTGTCCGAGACAAGCTAATGAGTCTGGTTCATCGATGGAATAAACTAATAAACACGCGTTGGAATTACGATAATAATTTTGGGTTACTGTCCGAAATTTTTCGGTCCCAGCTGTGTCCCATAATACCGCCTACAAAAAAAGAAAATATTTGACAAAAAATAAATGTGTGTTGAAATTGTAACATGTTTACCGCAATTTTTGTGTTTTCAAACTGCTTTATTTTTGTGCAACTATCAATTCCTGTTGTAGTTCTCCGATAATCTTGGAAAGTTCCATCTCTATACCTCTGAAATATGGAAGTTTTACCCACGTTGATGTCTCCTAACAACACAACTTTGAATGTAAAATCAACACTCGATTCTCCGGGCATGAGTCGGAAGTCAAAATAAACTATATTCTCAACATTACAAATCTTCAAATTTTTTTGAAAATATTATTAATTGGAAGCTTATTCTCCGAAACTGGTTTTTTCCTCCAAAAAATTAAAGCTGACGTCACTGACAATTATTTTTATTGCGTCTGGCATAAATGATTATCTTGCTGTCTACTGCAGATTGCGCAATTAAAACCTATAAATAAAGCAAATTTCATTTAAAATGACAGTTACAATGCTTATTTCAATCATATATACGTAAACCAAAGAGCATATGGATGAGATGTGTCTTAAGCATAGAATAATAGCTCATTCTTGTATTAATTGCAAAATAAACAAGCATATGTAGGTAGATGGTATATCTTCGATCGCACGCATATATCTGATTAAATTGAGATATGAAACATACCTTTATCCAAGTGATAATGTATGCACTTTTAATATGCACAAATTGGCTGCAGCTGTTGGTAATAGGGAAATTTCGATAGATAGATCAGTGAAGAAAATACTGCTGCCATATAAACATTACGCGCAGTGGCGCCCTCTAAAGGGCAAAATAAAAACAAATACTTTTATAATTTTTTGTTTTAGTACAAGTTTTACTATTGTACTTCTTAATAATTTTAATTTAAACTTTTAACTTTAAAAAAATATTTTTATATAAATTTTGGCAATATATAATGGTGTTCGAAAACAGTATTTATAATTTGGTGGAGGATGCACCCTGGTGGGTGGTTTGACCGTCCATGATGTTGAGTAGCTTGAAAAACAATCGGCCCGTGTGATCAAGTGCATTTGCACTGAGACGAACTTAGGACGGAAGAGGTGGGAGGCAGTTGGTTTTGTTTATCATTATGCTCCACGATCGCGTGGAAATGTAAGCGGAAAATAGGAATTACATGTACAACATGGAAAAGAGATTTCGGCCTCAGGTAAATTCTATTTTCGTCTCTTAAAAGGGAACAACTGCGTAGATTTTATATTAGACAGATAAGTTTAGATTGTCGTGGATCAAAGAATTTAGGTATTTAGGCCAGAAAACAAGCAACTATGTGCTAGAACGCTATACTTGCTTCTCGTCTATCTTTCATTAATTTAGCCATCTTTTTACTATATTTCATCTTTATAAGATCCCATTAATAAACCTTTATCTAAATGTTTAAAGGTCAGTAAATGATGTCACGAGAATGATGTCATATAAGTTTTTGTGCATTTAAGAAGTTGATTAGATTAGTTTAATGATACGTTAATACAATTGCGTTTACGTGCCGTCCTCAATTCGATTTTAATTTTTCAACGCCGATCGACACTCGACAGCGCCGACAGTGACTCTTCGGACCCAATTTTTGCGGTTTACATAATAATTACATAATATTATTTGTATAATTTAATTGAGTTTCATGTTAATTGCGATGTATAGAGTTGCACCGTTATATTTTTTTTCTAATTTTATTCTTTGTTTTATTTTTTTAGGTCTGACATTGAAAAATGGGGCAAAATTCCAGTCGGCATTCGGTTGCGTCATCGTTACGTGGTAGAAAATCACATAAACCCTTTCGCAAAAGAGGGCATAGCGACTTAAGTGCTGCTTTCAACATGATCGACGTTGATTTGTCCCACGATCAGCAATTGAATATCAACTTAGCAACCGAAGAAGAGCTCATGACCCTGCCAGGAATTTCAAGACTCATTGCCAAGAATATCATAGAATACAAGCAAACGATCGGGTCTTTTCGTAAAGTTGAAGATTTAGCGTTGGTGTCTGGTGTTGGAGCTTCCAAATTAGAACAACTCAGACCTGAGATTTGCGTCGTTACTAAAAGAAAGCCAAACGCGAGTTTAACGTCGTCTCTGAACGGTTCGACGGAATCCTTGACGAGTTCAGTCACGTCGATGAACAAAAGTGTGAAAATGCCATGCCACAAAGTGATAAATGTAAATAAAGCGAATGTTTTTCAATTGATGAGTATTCGAGGAATCGATCAGGAACTTGCGGCTAATATTGTACATTATAGGGAGAAAAAAGGTCATTTTAAAAGTTTAGACAATCTGGTTAAAGTAAAAGGATTCTCAATAGGCCATTTGGGCTTTTTGCGGCATAGTTTGTCCATCGATATGAACTCGAATGCAGTTGAAGTCATCTCGCACACACCGCAAAGAACGCCACAAATCATACATAATCAGAGATCGCTTCATCATCGATCGCTTCGGACTACTTTACCTAAGCTCAATTCGACGCTTTTCGATAAGAATGAACTCTACGAATTGCTCTCTTTGAAGTCTAGTCGTCCAATTAATGAAGAAGTTTTCGCTTTTCGCCGGAATGGTAAAGCGGCGTTGCGTTTGGCGACGTGGAATTTGCAAAATTTTACTCTCGATAAAGTAGACAATCAAGGAGTTAGAGAAGTTATCTGCAGAACTATTTTAGAAAATGGGTAAATATTGATTTAAAAAATTTAGTATTTTATTTGGTGGTTAATTTTTATTTTTAATTTTTTAGTTTTAGTATTGTAGCGTGTCAGGAATTGGGGGATAAGGAAGTTTTAGATAAGGTATTAAATCTAATTTTAAAAAAAAACTAAAAAAATTAATTTAAACTGTTTTGATTTTAAATTTAGATTTGTGCGGAATTGACAAATCCGTGCATTACCAAAGTTCAGCAATGGTCTGGGCATAGAGGTACGTGGGAATGCATCACTTCGGAAGCAATGGGCCAATTACAAGGCGTAAGAAATTAAATTTATTAGAGTTTCAGATTAGTAATAAATTCAAATTTTGGTAAAACAGTCGAGCATGGAATTCGGTGGATTTTTGTACGATACTTCGAAGGGAATTGATTTTATCGAGTCCGGATTATTGCGTCCTCTTACGAATCGCGAAAATGGAAATATCCCAAGAAGATCGTTTTGGGTGAATTTTCGAGTGAGTAATTAATATAAACTGCGATTATGTATAACCATGAGATCGTTAAAATTTAAATTGGTTTTTTTTCGGATTTTCTTTCAGGTTGACAAAGTTGACATCACCATTGTTTGTGTTCATGCACCCTTACCGAAATTAGTGAAAGGGGATAGAAATATTCTTGCAGTAGATGACTTGTTGAAGAATTTAAACTCATTAAAATTAAGTAAGCGGCGACGTTTATATTTTTCATGATTTTTTTTCCCCTATTAATTTCTATTTCTTAAAAGATGAAAATGTGATAGTTCTTGGTGATTTTGGTTTACCTCCATTGGAACAAGGTGCTGAATTAGGTTTAAGAAATAATTGAAATGAGATTTTAACTTACGATTTTAAATGTTAACAGATTTTAACCCATTAAGAGAAAACTACTACACACATATCGTGCCTGTTGGCGTCTACACAAATTCTAACACAAATTACACTTTAGCAAAACATCACGACAATATCTGGATCAGCAAGTTTATCAGAAAATTTTTTACAAGTAAATAAATAATAATTGAATTATTTTTAAATATTTGTAACGTTATTTTTTTATCAGGTCACTGGGGAATAGTGAGACAAGGATTGTCACATTTAGCTATTCCCAATGGTTGGACTTGGGGTGGTTCTGCTAGTGATCACTGCCCAATTTGGGCTGAATTTTATGTCCAGTTAGATGATGAGGACCGTTCTTCATCCCCTCTTGCTAATGGCAGGATTAAAGAAGAATCAACTGCGTGATAAAGTATGTCATTTATTCGTTAACAGCATTTGATCCCGAATTTTGTTAAATGAATGTTTCACAAGATCAAGATTATATTTAAGAACTCATCACACGTGTTGCAATAAGTTTTATCTTTTTTTTAGATAACTTTATCCTCAAATTTTTCTTTTTTAATATATGAATAAGTGCCTTTTGTGGAAAATTTTTCTTTGTTATTTTTTTGGAAGAATAAAATCGATAATACGTCAATGATGTTAATAAAATAAAAATAATAATGCAGATATTTATTATATTATATATATATAAACACTTAAAGAAAATATGTATATTGTTGTATGTTTCATTAAAATCAAAAAATGAAAAAAAATGGTGTGAATCATTGACCTTGCCATAGTATGCAATACTATGACCTTGCTTATCTAATATCTATCTTTAAAGGAGTAGGGTTTCAAGTCTTTCAACAATACTTCTAATTCGCATGCGCAGTAAAACCAACCAATGACAAGCAGACGAAAAGTTATTCTCTTCCGAGCAGATTTATCATCAACTTTCAGACTAAAATAATAATTTTCTTGTATGATGATTTAAAGCGGATATGTAAATTCTATAAACATCACTCGCGACATGTTTCAACAAAATATATCAGTCTACAAAGTTATCTCAATCATTAGTGACATAAATTAAATGCTGGTAATGGGGAAGAGAAAAACAAAATTAAAAAAGTAGCTAGAAAATGAATTGGTCTCGGCAAATATTCAACAAATATCCCATAACCAGAGGAATAGTCACATACGGGTTTTCCTACGCAACTTCGGATCTCATAGCTCAAACATTTTTCCGTCCCGAGCAAGAAAAATTTAATTGGAAAGAGGTTTCGCGGTTTGGGTTGTTTGGAAGTTTATGGGTTGCGCCAACAGTATACACATGGATCAAAACTTCAAGTAAACTATTCCCTGCTCCAAATTTACAAAATGCCCTGAAAAAGGCGATAGTGGAACAATTTACTTACTGTCCTTTTGCTATTACTACATTTTATACTGGTTAGAAGTAACGCATAAAATTCACATAAAAATTAGAAATTATATTCTTAACATTTTCAGGTATGAATCTACTACAAGGTCGTAGTATGGATCACGCGACAAATGAACTACGAGAAAAATTCTGGCCAACATATCAGGTGATGCTTAATTGATTATCCGAGGATCTTCCTGCAAATTATGTTGTTTTTTTTTACTGATTTTATTTTTCAGACTGGGGCGCTGTATTGGGTATCAGTGCAAACTCTCAATTTCGCTATGATCATTGAAAAAAATCGCGTACCCGTGATGTCAGTTGCCTCTTTGGTTTGGGGTACTTTCTTGAGTTACATGAAATTTGAAAAGGTATGTGATATTGTTTTTGTTCATAACCAAAGCAGACAATTGCAGATATTCTTATTTTTTTAGGGGGAGGAAAATGATTGATAGTGATCTATTTAATAGAAAGGTGCGAAATGTATTAGAGAGAGAAAAGACTCGATTTTGTTCGATAGTTTTTTATTTATCTTCTTTTATATATTCTTGTCATTGAAAGGATTTTTCAAATCAGTGTGTGAACGATTACTAGTACCGATTAAAGAACTGTGACTGATTATTTTTTTGATTTGTTCATATTTCGCTATCTCCATTTCATCAACTCCTCGTTCTTCGTCACTACTGCATGATACCAGTGATAAAGTACTCGATGAACAACTACTGTAACCCTCGTTGTCAATTGCCTCATTTATTTCTTCAAGGGAAAAAAATTGCGATCCAATGTTGTTGGCACTGCTATCTTCATTTGATAACATTGCCACCTTTAAAAATAATGTACAGATTTGATTTAAAGCGACTCGTAAATCAAAACAGTGTCGGATTAAGACTATCGATAGCTTAAGGGCACAGGTCCTTTAGTGGCTCTTCAAAGTTTGCAATATTATATTACGAAGGGATTTTTCAGGATCTTGTCCTGGTGATCATATTGAACAGTATCCCAAATTCAAATTATCTGCACGTACCAAGGGACTTTTATTGCATGAGAGCCCCTTGAGACGTGCCTAAACTCCGTTTCCAACACATTGCGAGAAACTCCTATTGGCTGGAGCCTGTTTGCTTTCCCATTAATACAAATTTCCAAACCCACCATATATGGTCATTTTTATGGTCGCTTATTGTTTGTTTTTTGTTCGTTTTTTTGTTCATTTATGTTCGTTTTATGGTCATTTTTCGAATTTCTTTTTTTAAGTGCATTAAACAATTGCTGGGAAAAGGCTCTAGCCAATGGGAGTTTCTCGCAATGTGTTGGAAACCGAGTATAGTGGGTAATCCGACACTGGCAAAAAATGAACTCACGTCTGCAGGTAAATCAATCTTTTTGGTTTGTTTAAGCGAAGCTGCTGACTGTGACATAATCTAGTAAATGAACAAGAAAATTTATAGCTAAACATAAACATGTAATTTCATTAAATAGAATTGATGTACAATTCTGGGGGAAATTCTGATTAATGGCAAATAAGGGTGAAAAAGGTGAAAAATCCACCCTGATAAGAAGAAAACTTTTAGACCAGACTACTGGTCATAAACTTATAATTGTAACTTAAAAATTACAAACAGCTTTAAGAACCAGAGAATTACTTACTACGCGCAGTACAGTTTCAGCCATTTGAGGCGCTCTCTTAGGATTTTCTATAACAGCAGTATTCAAAATCTCACAATTTTTAATTTCCTCTTGCGCTCCCTTTTGATGATTAACATTCATTAGTTTTCTAAAATTAAAAAAATTCACTCATTTATCAGACATTGTACATGTTACAAAATATAACCTGGCTTTATGGTGGAGTATCTCTTCCGCACCAGGGAATTCCCTCACAGCGTCCTGCAAACACCGTTTGTCTAATACAAACATGTCGGAATAACCCTTCGATCGAACATCCGCATTTCGTCGATTACCACCAGCCAAAGCTAACAAACTAGCCACACAGTGCAATATAATTTGTATATTAAAAAAAAGAGTAAAAAAGTATAAAACCAATTAAACTTACCTAACTTCCCCAAACACACTACCTTCTCCTAGAGTTGCCAACACAACATCTCCTTTTGGACCGCCCAAAACTTGAATTTGTCCACTATTTACAATATACATTTCGGTTCCGACATCGCCCTAGTAAGTAATTTTTTAAAAGTCATAGTTATTGTATCAGACTTTTACAAACTTTTTCATTTAATATACCTTTTTGCATATGTAATCGCCTGGTAGGAACAGCATTGGTTTCAACTTCAAAACTAATTCCTTGAGTAGTTCTGTTTCTAAACCCTGAAGGAAAAAACTCAGCATTTTGCAAGACATCTAAGTATTGCAAGCGTACCCTGAAAAGTTGAACTTTCTTTAACGTGTTAAAATGAATGTATAAAGCCAGATCTGATTTCATTTTTTTTGGTAGTTGATTCAGGATGATTTCTTCATCTAGTTATTATATATATTGTTATTATTGTATATATGATTGAATGGAAGTTTGAACCACTATGCACATTATTTAATAAACACATGTACCTATTCCCTTATTTTCCTGCCAATTATACTCAAACCAAGTGTTAATTCGATCTTGAAGTTCAAGTGGAATATTCATGTGATGCATATAAGCATGTACACGATCTATACGTTGTCTGTAATCTTGTTTAACTTGGCTGGCAAGACTGAGAATGTCTTTTATCTAATTTAGGATCATAGTTCATTAAATAACGACAACATTCTAAAATTTAAAAAAAATTAACCTGACCAATCAAAATTGCAAATATGAAAACTCCTGCTAACCAACTAAATGTCATGAAGAGATATTCATTTTGTTCAATGGGTTTAGGGTTTTTACCAATTGATGTTGCTGCTTTCACAGCAAATAGATAACAGCGGACATAACTGGAATCATTTAATTTCTCACTATAGATGGTGATTTGGATGAACAAATGAAAAATTTACGCATTGCCGACGCCATCGTAAGTCCAAGAATTACTACCTAGACCCTTATAGTATGAGAAAGCGTAGTATGCACAGGCGATTAAGTGACATAAATACAACATGTACGAAAAAATCCGAATAATCCTGAAATTAGAAAGTGGTGCGTAAATACGAGTAATAAATCACACAGCTTAAACTTTTTTACCTGACTATGTACGGATTTTTCGCCTTCCTATCCCACTTATTAAAGAAATCCCAAAAGACCTGTATCTAAACATAAGGGGAAAGTAGTATTTTAAGAAAAAATTTTCTGATAAGTGATTTGTTTACTTTTAAAATCCGTGGAAAACGCAAGAGGGAATTGACGCCAAAATAAAAATAGAAAAAATCTAGTGGAGTAAGTGACAGAGCATCAAACTAAAAGTATTTGAACTAATCATTAGGACTGTTTATAATATAAAAAATTAGTTGTAAATATTTTTTACCACAAACGGTGTGCTTTTAACATAGTGAATTGGTATTTCAGCCAACTCAGACTGTGGGAATTAAAAAAAATTAAAGAAATCAAAATTACAATAAATATTGATGATGCCAAAAGCTGTTTTAATGTTACCACTATGAGTCCCTTGACTATTAATTTAACTCTGAGCTTCAATAATATATCAGCAAAGTAAAAAGCATCAGCTGTGTAATCAGCTAACAGCCAATATTTGAGATTTGTGGGTGTTTGATATGGGAAAACCACTCTCAGTAAAATACCAACAGAATTATAACAAAAACAAATAAGAACAAGAAATTGCCAACTCATGTAAAACCATCCTGAAAAAAATTTTAAAACAAATTTTAAGCACTAAAGAGATTTAGATACCGACTGTTACCTTGAGAATTCAGAGGTCTCTGTACCCAAAGTAAACATTTGCTCATTTTTACAGACATTGGGCCAGAAAGTGAAAAAGGAGTGCTCATTCTTGAAGTTAAGTCAAAAGGTGCATTTTTTCAAAAATTGAATTCTCCCGGCTGCGAAAATTAAGCTCCTTATTGTCGGGATCATCTCTAGCATCTTCCTTATCTAAAACCCCAATATT
>AFFK01018207.1:0-29483 GCA_000239455.1 Strigamia maritima
TGAAACTAATTTAAATGTTAATGTTACTAAAGTGAACTTGCATGTTTTAAAGGAATAATCAGAAAACTTGAAGTCAATTTTCAATTAATTTTTTAATTTTAATGAATTTTTTTTATACTTCAGGGTCATTTTTGACCCAGCATGGCTATGATAAGGTTAATAAAAATGAGTTTGGCTCCAAAGTGAAAATTTTAAACTCATTTTTTTGTCTCTAGAGATAAATTATTTTAAAATACAACTTTTAGATTGTATCTATGTGGTATAGACATTGATCTTCTACATTTCTTTTATAGTCTAATATTGGGAAAGTATATAAATTTTCTATATCTATATGATATTGCAGCCATATAGAATGTCTATATTGGTTTATCATAGACATTCTATCTAGATAAGATTTCATATCTGTATTTGTGCTGCATGGGTTATTTGACTGGAACAATCAATTTGAGAATTTTTCTTCACTGCAGACAAGGCACTCACATTAATCCACTCAGATACACTAAGACACATATATTTGTACACAAAATGATGAAAATCCTCACAATTTCCACATAATAAACGTATATCTTGGTTCTGCACACTGGATCATCTAATTTGGCTAACATTTGATGATTTTACTCGAATTTTCGCCTCACTCGAACTTGAAATGAATGACCTCTGCTCGCTCCAACTCGTTCCTCGCCCTCCTAACTCAAATAACCGGCTGCCATCCTTGTTTAGAGGCCCATAACCAATGTTGAGATGCTTTTTAAGAAGCTAGGACCGCCTGACATCAAATAAATAAAGAGCACATTGAGAGGGCGCCACGTGTCATAACCAGAATGGCGGCTTAAATTTTGGCTCCGCAAATTTTGGATGATTTTCAGTAATTAAACGCGCAATAATAAGTTTGCAAGTGTCAAGCAGAAACTAAAAGGGCTAGTAACTACTGTGCAGGCGGAAAATTGGGTTGACAAGTGAGTCACAACTAGAAATAACTGTTAGCCTCGGTCCGGTGGGCGTGTCTTTTGAATTTTCGTGATATTACTCTAAGTGCGAGTGACATCAACAGTGTGAGTAAAATCGTCTCACCTTTGTTTATTTTCATTTATATGACCGGAAAATGGCTGAAGGAAATAAGAAAAACTCAAAACCTGAATCGTTTACTAAGGAGAAGACTTCAAAAAAGCAGGATGATCTAATTGGGTCCAGAGCTGTACCATTAACACATCGTACACCCCCGAATAACCCGAATAAGAGATGTGCCATATCACCAATAGTGGTGGAAAAGGAAGCTAATGGAATACGTGAATTACTACTAGGCATTAGAGACGACATCAAAGCAATGGATGAACGGCTAAACCAAATTGAACAAAGAGAAGAGAGGAAATTTGGAAGGGAATATTGGAAACAAGAATGGAAAAAATTGAAACTGTGATAGAAGCCCAGAATGTCAAATTGGAGAATGTTCTTGGACCTGACCATTTTGAAGAAAACTGCCGGCTTAAAGATGTCGTGTCCTATTTATTGAATAAAGTAGAAGATTTGGAGAATCGTTCGCGTCTGCTAATCTCATTTTTCGAGGAGTAGAAGAAGAAGAGAGAGAAAATTGGGAAACAACGGAAAAACGTATTAGCGGAATAATAAAGCAGTATTTTGATTTCATGCCAACCAGTATAGCCCGAGCGCATAGGATTGGTAAAATGAGTAAAAGACCACGTCCGATAATTGTCAAATTTGAGACTGAAAAAGAACGACGCAGGATTTTATTTGATAAAAAACGACTTAAAGGAACAAAAATTTATATTGATGAAGATTTTTCGGCGGAAATTCGCAAAACGCGTTCTTGTTTATTTAAAGAAGTGAAAAAAATGCGAGAAATGGGGGAAAAGGCTATTGTGCGATATGATCGTAATGTCGCAACATATCTTTGGGATGTAACAGCACAACAATTGGAGCGCATAGAGATGGAAAAGTCAAAAAACGATTGGCGACCACGAATGGAGCGGGACAAACGCAAAAATCGAGAAGAATAAGTCGAATACTGTCATGGAATGTGGCGGGAATCAGAAATAAAGATTCTTCGTTTTGGAGTTATATTGAAGATAAATGAGATTATACTGCTTAGTGAAACGTGGATGGAAGAGCGAGAGGGTACTAAATTGGTCGCAGGGCTGAATTCGTCATTTTGTGTGGTTTAAGGTCCCAGCAAAAAGAGTTAAAAAAAGGACGTGCGAAGAATGGACATCTAATTGGGATCAAAAGTGATTTGCCCGGAAATTGGGAAATTAAAACATGGACTTTTGGCGCAGTATTGAATTACAGAAATGGACATGAACATGGCGTGATAGTTGCTTTATATTGTAATGAGGGGCTAACAAAGTTGATATTGGAATTGACACCTATTTTAGAAGATTGTGTACATAACGGGAGCCAATTAATAATGTTTGGAGATTTTAATGCTCGTATTGGCGAAAACTATGTCAGATTAGGTGATGTACAGGAAAACAAACATTCTCAAGATGAGATGACTAATGACGAGGGACGTTTATTACTTTCTTTTTGTGCTCAACATGGCTTAAAAATTTTGAATGGTATAATTTACGATGATTGGGAAGGGAAAGTCACGTCAATTAATGCGAGAGGCTCAGCCGTTGTGGACTATGTGATTGCCAAGGATTATTATTTGATAGACAAGATGAAAATACAAGAAAGGATAGACTCGGACCACTTACCAATACAAACATGGATTGACTGGAAATATTTCCCGAGTGTGGAAACAATCTCAAAGCCTCGCAACACTTGGCGTTGGATCAAAGATAAAGAAATCAGTTCCTGTTTTCATCAAACAATGGATGTTAAGATAAGTGCAAACAGCTGGGATACTATGGAGACTGATCTTTTTTTTGAAGGTATTAATGAGCTGTTAAATTTAACGGCTAGTGAACTGGGGATTAAGAAAACTGGAGGAGTGAGAAAAACTGGATCTTGGTTCGATGTTGAATGTAAAAGAGAAAAACGAGTAGTACGACGAGCCTTAAGGCAATTTAGGAAAAGCAGAACCGAGACCAATAGATGTCGATATATTGAATTGAAAAAGAATTTGAGAAATTTATATGTCCATAAGAAAAAAGAGAAAACCGAATGTGGGAGCAAATAAGACAATGTAAAGATGGAAAACATTTTTGGAGCAAAGTTAAAAAATTTCGTAGCGGACAAACGAAAAATCGAAATAAAATCCAAAAAGAACAATGGAACAGACATTTCTGTAATCTGCTGGAGGGGCAGGAGGAGAAACCAACGATAAAGGTTCAAAAAGAGGTTGAGATAGAGAGATTAATCTCCAAGGAAACGGAAATGTTGGATCGGGAATTTGATATAAGAGAACTAGAAAATACGATAAAAAAGATGAAGATGAGGAAATCGCCAGGAAAGGATGGAATTATAAATGAGTTTGTTAAATCACTGTCGACAACAGCGAAGAAGAAAATACTTAGAAAATTGAATGAGATTTGGGTGAAAGGAGAATGGCCTGATTCTTGGCGGGATGGCTTAATCACGCCAATTTTGAAGACAGGGGACCCAGAAGATGAAAAGAATTACCGCGGGATTACTCTGCTTAACACATGGTATAAGCTGTTGACTAGTATGATGGCGTCCCGTTTGTCTGGTTGGCTCGAAATGGAAAACAAGATATCAGAAAATCAGGCGGGATTTAGGAAAAATAATAGTACGAGAGATAATATATTTGTCTTAAACACGCTAATAGAAAACCGGAAGAAGCGACCACGCGGGAAGCTATATGTGTTGTTTTTGGACCTAAAGGCTTTTTGGACCTTTGATAAGGTAGACCGTAGTATTTTATTAGAAAAATTATGGCAAATCGGAGTATGCGGTAGAATGTTGAATAATATCTGTAACATATATAGGAAGACAAGGAATGAGGTGATAACTAGCGAGGGATTAACGGATTGCTTCTGGACGAGAAAAGGTGTGAGACAAGGATGCCCTCTTAGCCCGTGTTTGTTCTCTATCTTTATTGAGGATTTAGAAGAAAGATGGGAGTGATTAAATATAGGTGGAACGGGAATCGAATTACATAAGATCTTCTGTTTAAAGTTTGCGGACGACATAGCTGTGATAACAGAAACTAGTGAATGGTTACAAGAAATGATCAACGGATTAGAACGATATATCACGCGAAATCGTCTGGAAATTAATATGCAAAAGTCGCAAATTATGGTATTCCGTAGAGGAGGACGACTTGACAAAAGTGAGTGCTGGACGTACCATGGACATCCTTTAACGGTGACAAACAAGTATAAATATCTTAGATATGTTTTTACAACCACAAATGTTGCGACTGAACATGTTTTGTCAAGAGCGACCAAAGCGCAAGGAGTTATTAATTGCGTTGTCGGCCTAGTTAGACGGATGGAAATGAACGATATGAAAGATAAATTGTGCTTGTTTTTTCTTTAATACAGTCGGTCCTACTGTATGGTGTAGAGATTTGGGGGCTTAGGGGATATGAAGCAGCAGAGAAAGTATACAGACGATATATGAAAATGTCAATCCAGATTAGCCGTAATTGTCCTGACTATATTTGGTTGATGGAGCTTGGAATGCACGAACTAAAAATTACCACTATGAAACGTGTTTTGAAGTATGTGATGGAAATTGCAAATATGGATGATTATCGTTGGCCGAAAGTGTGCCTAAGAATATTAGTTTCTGAAGAAGTCCAGAAAAGCCGGTGGAGGCAGGATTTGGATTGTGTATTAAGGGAAGCAGGAAATAGCACACTAACGCGACAGATATAGGATGGTGAAAGTGGGGCGCAATTAGGAATTACATGTGAGCTGATAGTTGGTAGCCATTTGGAACAGGGTATTCAGCACCGATGGGCAAAGATCGACCAGTCATCGTATAATGCTCGATATAAATTGATAAAACAAATCTATGGTAAGAGTATTTGTTTGACAATATAAGAATAATTAACCAGAGACGATGCTGGGCACAATTAAGGTGTAGTACACTAGAACGTGCTTCACATGTCTGGATGCCACCAACGCAGCGTCGATGTCGATTGGGCATGGACAATGAAGAAACTTTATTGCATATTTTTCTGTGCAGAGAGATGGAGGATTTTAAGCAACTGCATGTTCTAGGTCGAGTCCACCGGATTGACACAGAAGCAAGATTAATACAGCTGCTCACTGGGCCAATTGATGTGGAAGTAGTTGATTATATTCAAGAGTTTGTTAACAGGGGAGTGCAGGCTGAAACTGGATAGTGGAAATTGTTGTTCTTAATGCTGATGTTTGCTTTATTTATTGCCGTGAACTGAAAATGTATAAGCTCTCTCTTTCAAAGTGTTGTAAACATAAATGAAATTAAATAATAATAATAATAATAAAGAGCATACCAAGGCCAAGTTGAGAAACACTTTAATCCAAGGTCCACTCAGGACCAGAGCAGAGCAAGAAGTGAATAATACAAGTAAAAACCCACAGGAGGCAACACAAGTCAAACACTAAATACAGAGGCCCAGAATGGGCTTCTAAACCATAATACAACAGTAATACAAGCTTATACATTTACAAGACTACACCATACTAATACTTAAATATAACCAAAATCAAATACCAACAGCAATAAACCGATTCGTGAAAGAGGCTAACACCGTTTCAAACTTCTTTTGATCGTCATCCGATAATTTAAGGGCGTCAAAAATTTCGTTTACATGTCCGCCCATGTAGTACAACAATGCGCCAACCTGATTTTCTTCCGGTTGTTTGGATAACCCTGTTATTCAACGATATTGCACAAAAATCCACTTCCATTGAACCCAGGAAGCTGTGTTGGCAAAATTAAATTTTTCTGGCGCCGAAAACAACGTGTTGACTGACATCTTACTATAATGTGATCTTTGAACAAAACTAACTCGTCGTTTCTACCGCTGCCACCATGTGTTGTTATGGATATGTAAGTAATGAAAGAAATGTTTATTGTTAAAGTAAAATGGGCTTATATATGGGCCTAATAGATATGTCATACGTACACGTACGTATACGTTTTGGTCAACTCTGACCTATCAGCATACTAAACGTATTAAATACATTTGCATGCCCAATCCCAACTTTTTAAGTTGTTTTAAAGTCAAAACAACTTAAAAAGTTGCGTAGTTCACAGAAAACGATATAAACCCCCCTACCGGCTGCAGTTTGCTTTAAGCGGTGTGGCACTAAATCGACAAAATATGGTAATGATAATAACCAAATACATACCTTATATTCTTGATCACGATTAAAATGATCACCAGCAAGAATACAAATGGACTGCAAGGTTTTACCCAAACCCATATCATCACATAAAATTCCATGGAGTTTATAAGAATTAAGAAAAAAAAGCCAATTTACACCCTCCTTAAAACATTTAAAAAAATTAGCAAATTTTTACAAAATTAAATCAATTAAGTAAAGTACATACTTGTTGATAACATCTAAGCTCAGCCTCAATGGGTACTGGCACGTGATAATTTTCCAATTTTTTAATGTCAACAAGTTGCTCTAAAAATTGCTTCTCCTTCTGTTTCTTCTCGATCAAATGAAGTGGTAATGCCGGAGAATCTCTGAGACCATTTTCAAGTGGCATTAACCGAACAAGGCTGGCAAAGCAATGAGTTGCTGTCAACCTGACTGCCTGATTTGGATCGCTCATCCGACCCAATACAGGTACAACCAACAAAACGATAAAAGGAACCAAATCGAGACCAAGTAGCTCGATAACATCTATTAATGAATTAATTCCACCATTAGTTTTTTTTAAAACAATCACTTATTTATCAGAAATATACGTGCAACAACTTCAATAGTTCCTTGACGTTTCTTGTCATTTTCCATCGCACCCAAAGATGGGAGAAGTTCATCCAAAATAACTGTCATAGTTTTTAGCGTGCTAACCTTACTGAAAACACCTAAACAACGAGCTCCCATGTGACGTACAGCCGTGTAGGGGTGTTCTGTGCATTTGCATAAATGAAGTAAATAGTTTATAATCTGCAAAAAAGTTAGAAATTCGTTAATTTTATCTAAAAAAATCATAAATTGTTATGCATTCAAGGGGATTGTTTAAAGTAAGATTTACTGGGGGGCTGCTTGCGGTCGACATGCAAATAGTCGACATTTTCATAAAACATGCATGCGGTCGACACCCAAATGGCCGACACGCAAATGGTTGACACTTGTTGGTTTTAGTGTGTGTATTATATTATTATATTGTATGTATTTATATTAGTATAGTCCTGTATAACTAGTGTGTATAATATATTATGTTTAAGTTAATGTTTAGTGGTATATGAATGTCCATTCTGGACCTCCGTAGTTTATGTTCAACTTGGTTGCCCTCTGTAAGAAATTTGATGTATTACTCACTTGTGTTTTAGCCTCTGACCAAGAGGGTCATGCTGCAATAAAGAGTTGTCACTTTTAGGTTTGGCGTTTGCTCTTTTCTTTGTTTGAATCCACATCCACTGTGCAGCTGCAAACTAACAACACTCACATGGTCGACACGGAAATAGTCGACATGCAAATAGTCGACACGCAAATAGTCGACACACAAATAGTCGACACGCAAATAGTCGACACGCAAATAGTCGACACGCAAATAGTCGACATGATGGTTTCATTTATGGTATCAGGCAGCCTAGCTGTACACTCTAATATCCAACAATGGTTATGGGTCTTGTCTCGAGGTGGATGCTGACCATTTGAGCAGAGGAGCGAATGTGAGCAAGCCGAGCTGAGGACGAGTCGCGAGCAGAGCGAGTCAAAAGGCCTATCTTCTGTATAATGCATGAGTGCGGAAATCCAGAATTATTTTGAGTTTATCTGCATTTCCCAGGCAAAAGAACAAAAAACTGATCACTTTTAGTTCATTTTGGAGAGGATTTGTGCGAGTTATTACATGTGGCAAGTGTGAATTGTGTTTGGTGTATTTGTGCAGCAGAGGGGATTGCCAAATAGTGCAAAGTGAGTTGGAAATCATTTTTGGGAATTTGCATCAATTACTAAGTTTACAAGAACACGCTTTTCTGGAAAATGACATCATCATTTATCAAGCGGAAAAGTGGAAACTCGAATGAATACTCTATTTTTTACTTTTCCACTTAAGAAATGATGACGTCATTTTCCAGAAAAGTGTGTTCATGTAACTAGAGTAAGTGTAAAGAATTTTTATTTCATGGAAACCGTGAGTTTTGTTCGAATTTCATCTTATAAATATTAAGTGGCAACATAGCACCCTTTTTCAAATTTTTGAGACCAGTCGAGTGGTCCAATTATTAGATGATAAAAGCAAGATGGCGGAGTCCGTTAGCAATTGAATTTCAAACTTGGATGCAGGTTTTTCGTGGGATTTCAACTGAATTTAGCTGCGAAAATTAGCTGTCATCGTTTCGTTTTTGTTGATTGCGGCCGCATCTGTAATTTTCGAGCGTTGTGCGGTGTTTTGGAGTTTATTTTCGGTGTTGCATCGACGAACCGAGTGTTTTGAAAACAAAAATTGCATGAGTTTGGAGTCCTAGCTATTTCAGAAGACATCTAAAGGCAGGAAAGTCAGAAAAATAAGTTTTCCTTAGCCAATTAATTGTTATAGTCGTAATTTCACAATGTGGGATTGATGTGTGTGGATTTTTTGGATTTTATTTGTACAAGATGATTGGGTGTAATTTCGAATTTTTATTGCAAAAATTCTGTTATTATGTTAGATTTTGTTGGTTTATTGTAAATGAAAGTTGCTCAGATCTCAATCTAGGTTTGCATGTGTAAATACAAGTTGTTATTATCACATGCATTGTGTATTGTTCTCTCTTTTGATGTGCATTCATCTTGTAGAATTTGTATAAATGTGCTCTAACAGTATCTTGTGTTTGCGCGTCTTAGTCTGTGACATGCTCTGTTGTTTTGCTCTAATGTGTTCCATTAGATTCAAGACAATGTTTGCTATAAGTTTCTAGAGTAATTTTTGTGAAATTTTATTATTTCCATTTTGTCATAGTATGTAAAAGTGATAAGTAATGGAACAGCTTAGTTGCCCTGTTGCCTCCTAGTGAGGGCGCCACTGTAGCTATGTGGTCCCAATTTTTAAAGAATAAAATAGAATTATGTGAAGTACTGTAATTTTTATTTTTCTCACACTAATTTGTCAGTTTTCTACAGTATTGGGCTTTTAGGCTTACAATATTTTCTTTTCTTAATTCTCTAGTTTTAAAAAAAATTCTACATTGAATATAATATAAAATAAACTTGGGTAAAAGATCAATTACACTGCAAATCTAGGTGTCTAAATTTTGTTTTAGACACTTTTAATGGCTTAAGTGAAGACACTTTAAGAACCTGGTTCCATTTAATAGTCGTTTGGTGAGTCTAAAATCAAGGTGACTATTTTTAAGTCACTGCAGTACGAAATTGGCAGTTCTAAATAGACAGAACAGACAGAAAACTGCTAAAATCCATGAATTTTAGCAGTTTTCTATCAATTCATTAGCAGCAGTCTGCACAATTTTTTTTTATTATATTTATAACTGCCAATTTCAAAAATAGTCACATTGATTTTTAGGCTCACCCAAATGACTATTAAATGGAACCAGTATTAAGTTCTTAAAGTGTCTTAACATTAGCTATCTATATTTACAGTGTACATGGGTTTAACAACAACCAATTGAATTGAATTAAATTGAATCATACAATACTATCCATTACATCAAAAAAGATTCAGTATGGAATTCACAATTTTTTTTAAAGATATTTTCAATTCGTTTTTCAATTTTCAAAAATAATTTAAGAAATGCTTCAAAAGGATAATACAAGTATGTATGATAATTTTCTGTTTAAAAGTATTAAAATAAACATAAAAGCTTATATTTAACATTTATTATTACCGTACCTTACATTTATATCAAACAATTGTTTGTAGATTTTTTCAAGCTTTTTGCAACTGTTTATGACCGGGCAATAAAAAGACTCATGTTTTGGGACCACATCGCAACACTAGCGCCATGATGCCACTGTTGGCCACAGGGAAACGATGTCGGTGATCTGGGAGTTGGGAAGTCAAGGCTCGTTTTCTCATTTATTTGTGTGATTATTGGTTTGCTTTTTATACACACGATTGATTGAAGTGTTAGGAATACAGAAATGAAGGTATCAAGTTAATAAATTCAGTATTTTATTTTTATTTACACTCTTTCTGCGCCAGAGTAAAAAAATGGCAGATTTCTGTTCCATTACTTATCACTTTTACATACGATGCTACAGTCTATCTAGATGTATGTAGTGATCCTAACTTGTGTTTAGTTGTCTGGGATCACATCCTATGACTTAGGAGTGATTCCTGTTTTTTTTTAGTTATTTATAGCCTTATGGTTTTTTATCTTTATGTAATTTCCTGGGCTCGAAATTAAATACTCTCCAACCTGCTTGTTTTGTGGAAAAGATGGCTGACTTTATTTCCCTATGCAATATCAAGTGATTTTAGGAATTTGGACTGTTTCATTAATGAGTGTTTGCTCGAAATATGTATATAATAGCATTGTAAGCGATCCTGATCGCGGCCAGTTTGTTAACAAGCCACTGGATATGTGTTTGCATCAGGAACGCATCAAGGATCCATGTTTGAAACAAACAGCCATTTCGCATTGATCTAGACCAACTACAGCTGCAATCAACACATTTACACATCCAGTAAAGCAGAGAAGCGATAGGACAACATATCGGGTATTTTGAGAAAAATCACAATCGACGGGACCTTGCGCTTAACTCCGGCAGGACGCGATGGCTCGAATAATGGATTAACTCGTACTTAGGCCAGTTCTAAAGAGCAACCAAATGCATATTTTCAACCACAGAGGAGCTTGTCTAATTACACTTGCTATAATTGTGGCTAAGTCGGTCATATTTCACGAAGATGTTCACATCCGCGACGGAATCAAGAGCGGTCAGGCGGCAGACGCGATAATCGACGACCTGATGATCGTAGAGGTGACAGTCGTAATTATATCAATCGTAATGCCGACAACTGACAGCGGAACAGCTGGAGCAATGATCGAGGCCACGATGACGCTCGTCATCAGCATCAAAATCGACTCGAGACAGTGCATTTTTGGTTGCCAATTTTCAATCTGATGTCAAATCACCTAGTGCATCTACGGTGGCATTTGGAAGTGCAAATACCATGGACAAATGGTTTTTAGACTGTGGAGCTACTGATCATGTCATTTCACCGACAGTGGTTTATTCATTTTGTTGAATTAACACCTTTTAAGTTAATTTTAGGTGAAGATGAATAACTGTTACGGGTAAAGGTGACATTGTATTATTGACAAAATGTAATGATGAAATTTGTCGTGTAACACTTAAGAATGTTTTATATGCGCCGGATTTTAGGACAAATCTAATTTCTGTATCGAGAATGGATAAGGCTAGATACCATTTGCATATTTATGATTTTACTTTGACAGTATATGCGCAAACAATTACTGAGCCATTTTTAATTGCCAATCTGAAAGATGGTCTTTATCATTTAGGAGTGTGGTACGTTTGTCCGACGCCGCTTGTCCGACAAACGTTTGTCCGACGCCGTTTGTCCGACGCCGTTTGTCCGGATGGTCATTTGTCCGAAAAGTTTCGGACAAACGACCATTCGGACAAACGGTTTACAGACAAACGGCGACGAAAAATACAAGATAAAAAAATTTAAAAAAAACAAAAAACTACTATACTTGTATACAACTTAATCCAATCCAAACTCATTATAAATCTTTAAAAAACTACACCAATGACACCACCCGAACTCATTTCCCACACCCAAACACCCGAAAAATCGATTTATTTACCAAGGCTAAATAATTAATAAAAAAAAAAAAAACAATAATAAAATGACTTCAGAGAGTTGAATGACAATGCCCGTTTCGGCGTTTTGTGCACAAAAACGTTTTTTCGGACAAAATAACGTTTTTAAGATAAAAACGTGTTCCGTTTGCCCGAATGGTTGATTGTCAGAAAAACATTTGGCCGACGGTACGTTTGTCCGAAAGCATTCGGACAAACGTACCGGTCAGTTTTTTCCTTTTTCGGACAATCGACCATTCGGACAAGTGATCGATACCCATCATTTAGAAGGAGCAGAAGTTCAATTAGATACTGAAAAGGTTGGGTTGACTGAATTACCTAAGGCTCAGAAATCAGATTAAGCGCATGTCAAGAGTAATGTCATTGAAAATGCTAAAGTTGATGAACATGAGTCTAAATTTTCAATTTTTACTAACTCTAAATTTAAGAAATTGTCTGATCCTGATTTGATTGTTGATAAGAGAACTAAAAATAATTTTTCTTCTTGTTTGGTAGGCGGCATGAACACCAAATGTTCTAATAATGAGAAAAATCGACAGAAAGGGACAGGACTGACAATTTTTATCCAGAATCGAGGATTTACAATGCTAAAGTTGAAAATCTGACACGTTTATGGCATTCTCGTATGGGACATATGAACTTGAAATCCATGAAGAAATTGACAAATAATTCACAAGTTTATGGATTAGAACATTGTAAATTTTTGGATACATTGCGATGCGACGCATGTCGAAGATCCAAGTCAACAAAAGCATCATTCCAAAGCAAAGATAAAGATTCTGTGCCCACTTTATCCTTGGATCTGTTACACCTGGATGTCTGGGGCCCAAACCGTGTTACGTCTTGCGGAAAGGCCAATTACCTTTTGACAATAATTGATGATGCAACACATTACCTATGGGTCATACCGATTGCTAAGAAGAGTGATGTCTCGAGTTGAGCTTGTAGCGGATACCAAGGTCAAGGCACTTCGAACAGACAAAGGTGGCCAGTTTGTTAATGACCAAATGATGATGATCAAATTTCTGGGAGAACACGGTATTGAGGGACGTGTTGCAGCCTCTAATGTGGGATTTGGTTATTAGTACCTAGAGGATGCATTCGGAATTATTACTATTATTATTTTATGTTACTTAAGCCTATTCTGTTAAGCCTTTTCTTGCATGTGCTCATGTGCTCATGAACTCAGGTTTTTGTTATGGTGTGTGACACCAACCTATTATAGTAAGTTATTTTTTGATAATAAAATCAGTTGGCTTTTGATATTGACACCAATCAGTTCTCTGACCTTCTCTCTTGCAATAAAGCTTAGCCTTATGTTAATTTGCAATAACTCTAACATCTTAAGGCCCCAAGCACTGGGAACCCTCTGGCCTGACCGGAGGGCATCCTACCTTGTGGGTCTTACTTTAGCTTGAACACCTGGGCTACAAGATCTCTCGCAAGAGGGATTATTTGGACACCCCAGAAGGGCCAGGATGCGACTGACCACTGCACTCACGGTCAGGTAGCGTAGCCTTGTGAAAGGCCTGGGCAGGGACTAACTGCCTAGTGTATAAGTTCCCCCCGCTGCGGTCGCCAGGGCAATTAACGCGTAATAACTCCGCTGCCAATCTGGTTTACAATGTACCAATGTATATTCACCGGAAATGAATGGCGTTGCCAAATGCATCAACCGTACAATTTTTGATGCAGTACGTTCCATCCTAAATGAGATTGAATTACCACAACGCTTATGGGCAGAAATTGCTGTTACCGTTGCCTATTTGAAGAAAAGGTTTCCACATTCTCATTTGGATTTTGAAGTTCCGTATGTTCGTTGGAAGAAGCGAGGACTATCTTTACGCCACATCCGTAGACCAGGTTACAAGTGTTTTGTACATCATACGACGCCAGGTCGTGGGAAGTTGGAACAACGCGCATGGGATGAGCGTTTTGGTCTGCTATGCCATAGGCACGCGTGGATATTGTGTCTGGGATCCAGAGTCTGATCGAGTCATTGAAACCAACCATGTGAAGATTGATGAAGCCTCTATCTATAGGAATTTCGGCAATCACCAAGATACTGAGCATTGCCAAGACCCAATTGGCAATGATAGTTTAGCTTGGCCAAGGCATGTTTCGGATTCAAGCAATGATGTCAGCAGCAATACAGAATATAGTCCACCCAGTGAGTCATATTTATCGGATGAAGAGCCATTTGTTGATGTCGACTCATCACCTGAAGAGGTGGTTTCGCCTACTCCATCACCTGCGTGCACACCGCAGGGCTCACCTACTAGGCCTACAGGAATGGGGACATTACTTAAAGAAGAGATGTCAAGTCAAGTTACACCGTCCACTTCAATTTTGCCAAGGTCAATTTTGAGACAACCTGTATCTGGTTATCCGTGGGTCACGGAACCACCGCAGATGGGTGTCAGCAGCGCAGAGGATATTTCATACGGAATCTTTGCCCACACCTGCACAATCAATGGATTTAGACGCTTTGACTGAGTTTAAGTGGGGTTTTGTGGGTGGATTTTCTATTTATCGCAACTGGAGGCATGAAGAGCACGTTCGTAAAAGAAATCCGGGCGAGGCTAAGCGTATCGACGTGTATTATTATCCTACAGCTTCACGAAGACTTCGGAGTAAGGGTGACGTTGAGGATTATTGTGCCATAGTGGGCATTCCTTATGACGAAGCAAGATTCAATTTCCGTTCTATTGAGAGACATCCTGAAATTGATTATTCGAGAGTTACATCACGGCGTGTCCATTTCTAATTTAATGTTGGGATTTATTTTGCCTGTAATCTTAAGATTAGAAATTTTTTTTTGGAAATTACTTAATTGGTATAGTTATTTTACATAAAGAAATTTTGGTAGGATAATTCCAGTTAATTTAAGTATTGCTGTGATATTTAGTTATGAATTTAATTTTTCTATAAGAATTTGTTTAATTATTCAGAATTATTTCGAATTTAATTTGTGAGATAGGAATTGACTTTTTTGATCATAATTGATCAAAATTGATCATAATTGATCATAAATTGATCACAGAATTGATCATATTGTGTGGATGAAATCAAAGTGTTTTGTGTTAATTTTGGTTTAAATGTTGTTCAAATAATAATTGGACATGTATATGACCCCAGATTATTAATATTTCAATTGTAATAGGGTGTAGGAATTTATTAAGATTTATTCTTTGGAATTATTTTTAATTTAGTTGATTTAACATTAGGCCACTTTGGTATTATTGCTTTGTTAAAGTGCTTGCAAGCACTTTAACAAAGCAATAATACCAAATTGTTATCCAAAGTAACAATTATTTGTTATTTAATTTAGGTTTATTTTCAATCTACAGTAGTGGAGCGCAAATTTAATTCTTTTTATTAATTTTCTGTGGTGAATTTCGAATTTATTTACTTTTTGACATTTGGTCCAAAGGTAGTTATTGTAATTTGAGTTATACTGTTGAACTTTTATTTGGATTTATTTATAATTGAATTTTAGATTATTTTGATTGAGGATTCTAATTTAGTTGAGATCTTGATTTATTTGGAGATTGTTCTACGTCAAGTGAGTTGTTGATAATTTAATTTATTAGCTGTGATAATCCTTTATTTTTTTTTATCCTAGTAGGGATTAGTATTTCTTATTTCTAAATTTAATTTACTAATTTTCAATTTTATTTGCGACTGCTTTGTATTGCAAATTATCTGAGTGTGAATTATTCATTGGTTGATTTAAATTTCATATTGATTTATTCTGATTTATGTTTTGCAGTGTTGTTGTTTTTGTTATGAGATTAGAGTTTTGATTTGATGTTAGAATTAATACCTTGTTGGAGACTAGAGATTTGAATTATATAATTGAGATTTGTTCTATTGCCATGAAACTACTCGTTTTGATACCTTGATCAGTAAAACACATATCATTTTGTTCCTGCATAAATAGTGATTTATTCCGAGTCAAATACCAGCAAATGGTAGCAGCCAGGTGGTTGTGGGAGATCCATCAAGACGGCCAGCAGTGAGGAAAACACGTGGGAACGAGTGAGAAGGAAGGTGAGCGAGCAACTGAGACGAACCGAACCGAGCAAGACAAGTCGAGACGACGCCATTAGCGTGGGACACAACAAAGGCGAACAATACGATAAAAACGATTCATCTGAATCGCTTAGTGATGGGAGTGAGGTGGAAAATCCACATAGTGAAATTAATAATTCACAAAGTGAATTAATTGAAGTGGAAAATCCACAAAATAACGAGGAAAAAAGTGAAACCAGCAATGGCGGACAACTCTCACTTTGATACAAAAGACAGACCGACACGGAAAAATTATTTTGTGTGGGAATCTCGAGTGAAAGCTTTATTAAAAGGCAAGGATGTCTGGATAACAATGGAGGAAGAGAATGAACCAAATAATCCAGCACAAGGAGCAGATAACTACACAGCTCTAAGAAAAACATGGAGAGAATGGAATAAGGCAAAATCCATAGCTTATAATATAATGATCAATACAATGACATCAGAACTTGTTGGAATATATGCAAAATATGAGAATGCCAAAGAACTATCGGAGGCAATAAAAAAGGACATGGCTGCCAAGACGGAGGATTTGCAAATTAAATATGGAAGTGACGTAACATCCCTAAAAATGGACAACAAGGAAAAATTAGAGGAATATTTCGATTGAGCAGAGACACTGCGACAAATGTGTAGAACTTGGAAAGACATTTAAAGACAGTGAGTTCAAACACTATTTGATCGAAGGAGTGAAACCTGAATTTGAAATCACAATGAAGTCAATAAGAGTAAACAAAACTCTCACCGAGAGCGAAATAAGAGAGATTTTGAGAAAAGAAGAGAGAAATAATATTAAATCGGAATCTCCGAAACAAAAAACAAATGAGACAGCCCTACGAAGCAAAGAAAAAGGGGTGAGATACAGATTCACCTGCTATAATTGCGGCCGAGACGAACACTTTAGCAGGGACTGCTATTCCGATATGAAATGTTTTAATTGCCACGGGACCGGACATACCTCGAAAGAATGCACAAAACCTAAAGAAGAAAAAGGAAATCAATTCAGAGGACGTGGACGAGGACGCGGGAATAATCGCGGCTGGACAAGAGGACGTGGACGCGGAAATTCACGCGGACGAGGCGAGGTTGCGGCATGTGCAATTGAAATAACCGAAGACGAAGACGAATACGAAGAATTTACGATGATGGCGTATGAAAAAAACAACGAAAACAACGAAAAATCAACGTCTACAAGCAAAATAAATGCTAATATAATTAGCAAAAAGGAGAAAAATGACGAAAAAGTAAAGAAAATTGACAAAAAAGTAGAGAAAAATGACAAAAAAGTATAGAAAAATGACAAAAAAGTATAGAAAAATGACAAAAAAGTATAGAAAAATGACAAAAAAGTATAGAAAAATGACAAAAAAGTGTTAAATAAAGGCGAAAAAGCAAAAAACGTGAATAAAGAAGACGAAGAAAAGCAAAATAAAAAGGAAACAGCACAAAATAATGACGAAAATAAAGAAAAAATGATGCCAAAAAGCAAGAAAAATGACAAATGGCAAATATGGCCAAAGAAAAGAAAAAAGACGATAAAAATGATAAAAAAGTGGCGAAATGGCTACTGGATTCTGGATGCACTAGCCATATGACGGATAAAATGGAATATTTCCACTCACTTGACAAATTGGAGAGGAAAATTGGATGCGCAAAAGGGACAGCATGATGAAATCCCAAGGCATAGGAGAAGTAATAATGACGTGCGATACGACGAACATTGATATAAGACTACAAAAAGTGTTTTACGTACCGAGCATTGGATGTAATCTTTTATCGGTAGCGAAAATGATGGATAACAAACTTAACGTATTATTTCGACAGAAAGGAATCCATATTGTAGATGAAGAAGGAAATATAGTTGCAGAAGCCGAGAGAGTAAGAGATAAATTCCTAATAAAAATGACAACTAAAAATGAAGAACTGGCAAACAATGCTAACGAAAATGACGAAATATGGCACAGACGACTGGGACATTTACACAATAATGCCATAAAGAAAATGAAAAATGAAGAATTAGTATTTGGCACGGAGAAAAATGTAAATACCCAAGATACATGTGAGTCATGCATATGCGGAAAGATGAAGAAAGCAAGCCACAAAATAGTAAAAGGACGACAATCTGAAAAAAACAATGGACCTAATACATGTCGACTTAATGGGTCCAGTGACACCTAACTCATTAGGCGGGGCCAAGTACATTATGATAGTCACTGAAGATTGGAGTCGAATGGTTCGAGACGCAGTTCTGAAAGAAAAAGAACAAGCAGCAGAAAAACTAAAACAAATTATTTTGGCAATGGAGACAAAAACTGAAAATAAATTAAAAGCCATACGTAGCGATAATTGTGGCGAATTTACACCAAATGCTTTAGAAGCTTGGTTTAAAGAGAAAGGGATACATCACCAGCTGACAACCAGCTACACACCCATGAGTAATGGAGTAGCAGAACGACAAAATAGGACCGTAACTGAAATGACACGCAGCATGCTCAAAGATAGCGGAATGCCTCATGAATTCTGGGCCGAGTGCATGATGACTGCAATATACGTCAGAAATAGATGTCTGACCACCGTGCTTGACAAAACACCATATGAAGTATGGCACGGCAGAAAACCAAACGTGAAGCACTTGAGAAGATTTGGAAGTTTAGCATATATTTACGAAGAGTCACACAGAAGATAAAAACTTGATGAAAGACGGAAAAAGGCATACTAGTCGGCTACTCACAAAAAAAGAAAGCGTACCGGATTTATCATCCAGAGTCAGAGAGAATATATGAAGAAATAAACGTAAAAATTGATGAAACTAAAAATGGAGAAAAATTGTTGCAAGAAAACATGAAAACAAGCAACCCAAAAATAGAAAGTTTTTTTGATCTGAACTACGACACGCCATCAGATGACGAGAGCGAAGTAGAAGAGGGGGAAGAAAGAGGTAGCAACGATGAGGAAGATGAAGGGACGTCACAAGATGCAAATGAGAACAGAAATGATGGATCAATTACAGAAGGGGATACAGAACCGGAAACTGAACGAGAAAATGCATCAAAAAGAGGACGACCGAAAAGGACTACTAAAGAAGTAATGAAAAACAGAGAAGAATAGCAAAGGAAAGATAATGAAAAGGAATTAGTAGAGACAGGAATGAGAAGATCATCCCGAATTAAAGAGAAGCAGCAAGCCATGGGTCCTTATAACTGGCGCGAATATGAATAACGCGAATTCTATTTTCGCGGTTATTCATTCGCGGTTATTCATATTTATCATGTAAATAACCGCGAATTAAAATATTTCGCGTTTAATCATCGTGCAAACTGAAAATTCAAATTTCGCGGCTATTCATATGCAAAATATGAATAACCGCGAATTAAAAATTTTAGATTTTTATGCCAAATCCGATAAATTTATGCCGCAAACGGTACATTGGCGACGGCCCGCCGTATACGCGATCTCCCGCGTATCTTCTCTAGAGTTTTAGACAGTTTTATAGGAGTTTAGTACTGGGTTTGATCTATTTTGAAGCAATTTATCGATTTCTTTATTGATTCTATAGCAATTTGTCGATTTATGATTAATTTTTAATCATAAATTACTTATGAATGTAAATTTATTTTTCAAGTAAAATTGGTTTGGAAAAAATTTGGAAAAAATTTGGAAAAAATGAACATAAAAATCAAATTAAAAAATCAATTAAATTTCTTCAAAATTGACCAAGACATCAATAAGCTTCTACAAAATTGATCAAAAAGTCGATAAATTGCTACAAAATAGATCAAAAATCTCTTAGTTGCTACAAAATTATTCAAAAAATTGACGAATTGCTATAGAATTTAATAAAAATTCAATAAATTTCTATAAAATTGATAAAGAAATCGATAAATTGCACCAAAATAAACTCCTATAAAACTTTCTAAAATTCTAGAGAGATACCCGGGAGATCACGTATACAGTGGGCCGTCGCCGAGGCACTGTTTGTGGCATCAAATTTGAGATTTTGCATCTAAAATCTAAGATTTTCGCGAAAATTCGCGCTTATTCATATTATTTTGGACCACAAAGTTCGATTCGCGGTTATTCATATATGCACATGAATAGCCACGAATCGAAATATTTCACGGTTGTTCATATTCGCGTTTGTTCATTTTCTTCGCATTCGCGGTTGTTCATTTTTCCCGGATTCGCGGTTGTTCATGTTCGCGCTTGTTATAAGACCCCCAAGCCATGAACGTGACTGAAATAAAGACACCTAGAAATTATGCCGAAGCAATGAGTTCGGAAAACAGGAACGAATGGCGAAAAGCGATAGACGACAAAATACAGTCAATGAAAAAGCATAATGTTTAGGAAATAGGAGAAATGAATAAAGGAGATAAAGCCATAAAGTCAAAGTGGATTTACCGTTTAAAACATAATGCAGATGAAACAATTAACAAATTCCGAGCAAGACTAGTCGCCGTCGGCTGCACGCAACGCCCTGGACAAGACTATGACGAGACGTAGTCGCCAGTGATGAGAGTAGAATCACTTAGATATTTGTTTAATATTGCGGCAAAAAATGGAGTAAAAGTCAGAACGCATGATGTTAAGACAGCGTATCTCCATGGTAATCTTAAAGAGAAGATTTTTATGACACAACCTGAGGGCTACGAAGAAAGAGAAAAAGGAAAAATATGTAAACTGAGAAAAAGCATTTATGGATTAAAGCAGTCGGGAAGATGCTGTAACGAGAGGCTTGATGAAGTGATGCAAGGTTGCGATCTGAAACAATCTCAAGAAGACCCGTGCATTTACTTTGTGAGAACCAAAGAAAATTTCCTGTACATTGGAGTGCATGTGGACGATCTGGTGATGGTGGCAAGCAGTCTAGACATGGAAGAAAAACATTTGTCAAAAATCAGAAGAGGGATTGAATTGGTGACGCTAGGAGAAGCAGAATTTATTCTGGGCATGCAAGTAATTCAAGAGAATGACGGAATGCAAGTACACAAGAGGAACTACATCAAAGAAATTCTCAAAAAATATGGAATGGATAATTGTAATCCAGTTAAAGCGCCTAGTGATGTGAACCAGAAGCTAGACAACGATGAAGACAGCAAAGAAGTGAATCAGACAGAATACCAAGAATTATTGGGAAGACTAATGTATTTAGCCGTACATACGAGACCCGATATATCGTATACATTAGGAGCCTTATCACAGTACAACAATGGACCTAAATAAATTCACATGAATGCGTTAAAGAGAGTAATGCGTTATTTGAAGGAAACTGAAAATTATTGGCATACTGTAACTCAAAATGTCCAATGTGTAAGTCATGAGCACCTAGAGAGGTCGAGTTGACCAAAAGTTGCTCATATGTATTTTTAGTTTGAGTTAAGATCACCTTTCACCTTTTAGTGTTTGCACAGGTTATAAACAAGTCATTATAATTTGTGCAATTTATTTAGGCTGTATATGTTGTATCAGGTTGTCCTTGGGACATGTGATAAGTTGTTGTAATTATTTATATTTATTTCACAGCCTAAGGTAATCATTTATTACTGTTTGTTTACCTTAAGGTGATCAGTGTTGGGAATTGTATGATTTTATTGGTTTCCAGGGTGTCTGTGATCAATCTAGATGTACACAGTCATCCTGAGTCTTATTTTATGTAATAAGATCACAAACTATGACCAGTTTGTGATCTCTAGTCTTGTGAGCTATTTTTAGCCCACATGTCATAGTCTGGCTCCAGTCTGAGCACTTAGCTATGACATCTGGGTTCCATGCAGTATGTTTGAGTTTCCTGTCCAAGATGGCTGCAAATAAAGTGCTTCATCTCTTGGTGTAGATTGTAGGACCTTTTAACCATATGTGTGAGTTTATTTCACTTTAAAAATACACAATACCGAGTGGGATCATCAGCAACAAGCAGTTGCAGCAGCCAAAGCAATTATTTTCACTCCATGCGGTCTATCAAGTGTCAAGGACAGACCAGTTGAGTGAAAATTCTCAAATTAAGGTCAGGGACCAAGTAAAGGACGCTGAACAAGATAGGCTATTCAGCGGAATCCTCAGAGCAATATTTCGTGCCGACTTTTCGGAGTGCGGGAATCGCGTCAACTTTTGGCCGCAGCCGGGCCACCGACTCCCGCCGGACGAATTCGGATTTCCCATCGAAAATCCAAAATTGGGAAAAGTGCATTTTTCAACTTTTTGGAGTTTTACCTTTGGTCCATTCCACTGCGCGGACCATTTTAGGCCTTTGCCACCATAAGACCTCAAGAAAAATTACATGCTCAAGTATGAAAAGGGACAATCAAACATTCATGCATACACCGACGCAAGCTGGGACAAGACCAAAGATGCAAGGTCATTCTCAGGTTATGTGATTAAAGACGGAAACTCGGTCATTCATTGGAGAAGTAAGAAGCAAGAGACCATAGTAGCCGTGGCATTTATGTTACGAAAGCCTATGTACCGCAAATATACATTTCAACCTAAGCGCATATAATGACACATCGGTGAGTGGTCTTAGTGGGACAGATAGTTATTGGCCACTCTATATTCGGTTGTAATAACGATTCCTGAAGGTATGTTACGATGCGGAACGTCGATCTTTGACTTGGGCGATGCTTGTCGCCAAGTAACACTCATCTGTGGTCATTCTTCGGTATTTATAGTATCGTTATGTCTCGTTACCGAGTGATACGGTGAACTCACCATATCCCCGGTTGTTGTCTGTCTGGGAACCATGTCATGTGACACGGTCAGACCCAAACCTTGTGACGACTAAGAAAGTCAACCGTAAGACGGATTGATGGATTCCCCCTCCCTTTAGAACCACTTAGGATGCCAGGAACAGAAACCAGAAGTCTCGTATAGTTATATAGATTATTACATTATATAACCCGTCTCTAATCTTTAGATTAATTAGTATATTGTATAAGTCAGCCCCTAATGTTCGTATTGCGCCTTATTATTTATCCATGTTCCTCGGTATATTTGTTGTTATATGTTAAAGTTATTATTAAATATTGTCATGATTTGAGAATCAGGTCTCCCTTTTCTTTATGTTTTACTGCCATTTTCCCATGTTTAGTGCGCACCTTATCTCGGCTAGATTTTGTGTGTAAATGTCCTCTCCTCATGGTCACTGTCACTTGGAGAAAGGATCGTCACACGTGGAGGTGTGCCGGAACATCTGGCACCAGAGAAATTTCTTCCAGTGGCTGAGCTGTGTCAGATGCCGTTACCGGTATTTAAAGTTTCTCCTGTTTTGACTGTTCCGGAGTGTGAGGTGTTTGATGCTGATTGGAATAATCGTCCTTTTGATCATGATCATGATGATTTGGTTTGACGGTGTCCTTCTGAGAGTTCCTTAGAATCGGTTTTCGATGTTGGGTTGATGTCTGGCGTTGAGAACGTCCCTGCGTGTGTTGAAAGTTTAGAGTCTCATTCTGGGTCTGATTCTTTTAGTGAACTTTTGTGTTATCGATGTCATAAGATCGGGCATCGGTATAAGAAGTGTACTACCGAGATGTTTCGGATAGTGGATGGCGTTAGATGCGTTCGCTTCTGCCTTCTGAGATTTTATCTGGTTTGCTAATATCCGAAGTTGGGGATGTTTCGGATTGTGAGTCTGTTCTTTCTGTTGATCCTGATTGTGGGACGTTTGAAGTTTCGGACAAGTACTCTTGTCGTTGATTGGGGTGTTTTTGTCGATTTGGTCATTGTATCTTTGGTTGTTTGAATTGGAATTTTTGGTTTTGATTCTTTGAGAGTTTTCGTCACTATGTTTTGTTATCTTTTAAGATTCTGTGTGCCTGAGTTGTCTTTGCCTCGTTGCTACGTTACCACATTAGGAACATCGTTTGCCTTTAAGGTCTGTTACTGGTTTGCTGGAAGAGGGGCTCGAAATAGTGTCAGATATGAGTGAACGCGGGCTTGAGAACGTGCATGACATTCACTTGTCGAAAGTTCGGCACGATGACTCCAGTACCATACTTGTTTACTTTCGTTTTGGGAGTTAGCGGTTGTCAGAGTTTATACTGAGGTTTATACGATGTTTCATATATATACCATTTTATTTGTATAGGTTTTGTCTTATGTTTTTTTATGAGTTGATATTTTGCTATATTGGTTTAGGATATGATTCTTGTATAATATGTTTCTGATTTAACTGTGTATGGTTGTCATGGTTTACTTGAATGTATTGTGTATTGATGTGTTATATATTGCCTTTATATGCCTTTATATTGTTATATGATTTATGATGTTTTATGATTTTATAGTTTTACAGAACTATAGGGGGCCGAATTGTTGGTTTTATTGTGTTTTATATTGTGTATTCTTATATTGGTTATAGTCCTGTATAACCATTGTTTTTGATGTATTATGTATGGGTTAATGTTTATTGTCATAGGGATGTCCATTCTGGACCTCTGTATTATTTGTTTACTTTGTCTGCTCTCTATGGGCTGTTTGATGTACTATTCACTTGCTTCTCAGACTCCGTACAGAGCTGGCTGGAGTAATAAAGATTCTCCAAGTTCTACATCATGTCTCTACTCATTTATGGTGTCAGGCAACCTAGCTGTACACTCTAATATCCAACACGATACAATTGATTGTTTTATTAAATTTTTTGGAACTTGAACTTTTTAAAATTTTGTTCATTGTTCTACAATCTATAAACGCTAGTTATAAACCTATCCCCTGTGTGCCTTGTAAGATTAATCCTCAGACGCCTAACATTTTGGGTCAACGCAAAGACCTATTAGTTGTGTCAAATGACAGGATTTAAATACTCTGGGTTGAAGCGCTTTAGACACTCGGTCAAAAAATGATCATTTGAACAGCATGCAAAGTGTGTTTAATCATTTATTTATAATAATTGTGTATATTAACTTAATTTTAATTCCAATTAGTGCAATTAATTGCAATTGATAAATGTGAACTGAACATGTGCCGACTGCGTTGTTTATTCTCTACTTTGCGTATAGGTGGCGTTGTATTTTAAAAGCGCTCTCACTAAAGAGAATAAATGCAGTGAAAACAGCAAATGTTTTAAGCTGAGATTTTAAGGGGCTCATATTTTCTCTTTACAACAAGATATAAGTCTGAAAATTACCAAATAAATTGAGTGTATGTAAAACCACTTTTTGAACAGCTCCAGAAAATTTCAGATTTTTTGAAAAATTTGTTGAAAAAAATTTGTATTCAGAACTATTGCCTGTGTCAATTGTCCCATAGGATAGGCTTCTGGATTTTCATGTTTCAGATTTCCAATTTTTCAAGTTCATTAATTTTTAGTCAATTCTCGCAATTAAACTAAGTAAAAATTAAGTAAAAAGAAGTACTAAACTTCAATTTTACAAAATGGTTAAAATAAAAGTTTAATTGCAAGAATTGACTAAAAATTTATCAACTTAAAAAATTGGAAATCTGAAACATGCAAATTGCAATTATTAATCTTACAAAGCAAAAAATTGAAATTTTGATAATTAGCATTTATAGATCATAAAACTCTGATCAAATTTTAAAAAAATTCAAGTTCCAAAGATTTTAATAAATCAATCAATTGTGACGACCATTTGCGTGTCGACCATGTGAGTGTCGACCATTTGTGTGTCAACCGGAAGCTACCCTTCCGATTTACTGTGGAGGTGATATCCACGATGTTCTTAATTCTTTACGTTTACAATAATTCATCAAATCTACTTTACATAAATACCTGTGGATGAAGATGTGGGCTTAAAAATGGGGTTACAGTTTCTAAAACTTGAAGGCAAGTAACCAACTCTTGAGCTTGAATGTCATTGTCTACTATTTGATTAACACCTTTAAAAAATAGTAAAAATGTAAAATTTTAAAAATGTAAAACTAGGTATATTTCTAACCAAACCTAAACTAGGATCCATTTGTTCGACAAGTGAATGTAACATTGCTTCCCACAATTTGGGAATTTTTACAGGTAAATTATTTCCAGTTTGTTTCGTCATTTCCGTTAAAGCAAATTCAGCTCCTCGTCTTTGTAATTCAACTTGCTTTTGAGTCTAATAATGCAATATAATATAAAAAAATTTTGCAAAAGAAACAAATCAGGTATCAATGAACCTCATCATCTACTAAAGGTTCGTCCAGCGATACGTCAATTGTTGGTGGCCTCCCTCGACTAACAGAACTTGTTCTTCGCAAAATCATCTTCCTTTCGGCTTTTTTTTGCATGCTCGTTAAAGTCAAAATTCCAAAATAATTACTGGATGAAATTATAGGAGTAACTAATCGACTATTTCCTTCTTGATCTGCCTGAATTGCATTTGCAGCACCGCAATTGAAAATACGTGGTGTAAATTGGGAGTCACCAGTCAAAAATGCACATAAATTTTTAATAATTTTTGGATTTGGGCAAACTAGACGATCCACGCATAACTCCAGCAAATGACTTAAGCTGTTAGCAGCCTTACGTTGCAAAAGTGCATTTTCTTCCTTTTTGATCGCATCCATCAAGGGTTTAATTATGGGATTCAATTTTTCAGGGAGATTTTCTATAGCTATTATGGCTCCTGCTAATGTTGCTCGAACCCTATTAATATTATTCCAATTCGATTTAAAAAATATAATCACTAAAAAAATTAAAACCTTACATAATACTCCATTTTGTTTGAAGCTGACTTGTTTGATTTATGGTAAACAATAAACTTTTTCGTTTTCTTTCCAACACCTGTTTGACGAAATACATACATGTTACCTGTAAGTATACAGACTGGCAGAATGCAAATCAATAAAAGTTAATTATACTCACGTCTAAAGCTTTCACTTTCAATTTAGAATTGATGATGAAATTTTCAAAATCTGTGGTGGCCAATTTTTGAGCTTGCTCGAATGTTATTATTGATGGAAATGATAAAACCATTTCAGTTGGTGACTCGTGTTGTTTTAACGCTGTTGTAAAATCACGACATTCTTGATGCATTCGTGCAAAAGGAAGTGCTATTTCATCATAATATATACATTCATGTAGAGATTCAAGCAGTTTGCACTGAACGGTATCAAGCCCCTGAAGTCCAGTCTACATAATTGGAAATTTAAAAAAAAAAAACCACAGGCAATTAATTACCATAAACATATTGATATTCGGCCTATAGTTAGTAAAACAGTTACTTTGTCTTGTTTAGCCCATTCGTCTATGACAAGTGCAACTGCTAATCTCTGTAGTGCCGATTTAGAGTTAAGATAAAACAACAAAAGCTTAGTATAACTTTCAAACGGCAATTCAATTCCCTGCATAGAAAGTCCAGGTATTGGCCGAATAATTAATGTAGATAGTAAGCCAAGCAACCTAAGAAAGTATTAATGTCAATAATTTTAATAATATTCATATGTAAGGAATAAACCAACATACTTTGCTGCTTGACATCTCGTTCTAACAACAACCTTTTCTCTTTCAAATACTGGTCCATTTACGGTTTCAGACCCAGCTATATATGATTGTTCCTTATGAGTCTCGACATTAACTGAATGCCTAAATTTTAGATTTTTTTCCTACAACAAATAAGTAATCATTTAATTTACAGTTTTTTACTGTCAAAATTAAAAAATTAGGGATCAATTTTACACGTTGAAATCATTGATGGAGCTATCAACAATAACAGTCAAATGTACGTACTTTTACTTTGTGTTTTGCTTCAATTAACACGTCAGATGAAAAAGGAATATGTGATGGCTGCATTAATAAACAAAACCACCTACTCAGATGTGGACACGTTGCCATTAATAAGTTATCCACTGAAACAATGCGTATTAACTGTTCCCAAACCTAACAATAAAAATAAATCTTAAAAAATTACTTAAAACAAACCCCGCATTTCATCAATTAGAAGCCAAACCTCGATTAGAGTATCTCAGCAAACATAAAACGCAACAAATTCTAAACAATTTTAATATAAGTTGTCTTCAAATACGATACAAGGAGTGCACGAAATTTACAAACTATTCATTGCGTTTTTTTTTGCGTTTTTTTTTGCGTTTCTTTTTTTTGCGTTTCATTATTTGCGTTTCATTTAAACAGGCGGTATAAAACGCAAAAAAAAAATTAAACTTAAAATAGAACTTTTGCGTTTCTTTTTTTTTGCGGTAGATTTTTTTGCGGTTTATTTTTTTTGCGCGATCAACTCATAAATGCGAATCATAATAATTCACGTTTATTCACAAAAACTGAGTGTTAAATTTTCACTTGGTGCTAAATCAATAGATCCCCGACAGCCAAAACAACTGTCGAAAGGAATCCTGTCAGAAAGGAATCTCCCGACTGTTAAAAGGAATCCCCCTTCCCCGCCTGACAAAATAAATTCCCGTCTGTCGAAGAGAATCCCCTGACTGCCAAAACGCTCATTCATAAGCAGAAAAATTTAAAAATTCTAAATTCGCACTTATTTATGTTTTACATGCAAATAAATATGAAACGCAATTTTTCGCGTTTATTCAATTTCGCGTTCATTCAGCAGAAGCGCACAATGGAATTTTAGATTCACGCTTATTCGCATTTTACGATGCCCCATCCCAAATACCTTCATTTTTCCAATATTTTCCGAATACCTCTAATTCCTTTTTGATTTTTTAGACTTCCCCTATCTCATAAACACTAAAGTACATCTTTGATTTACTTAACAGGATGACATTTTTAGTCGTAAAACACTCCAAATTTTGTATTTGAAAATAGAACTCGTGGCCTCTATTCAATGCAATACGGTAACTGTAATTTACTTAGTGAAACCTGTCGTAGGTCACCACTCACGGAGAGGCAAAACGTCGATGAAGATAAAATGGAAGTGGTCGCCAAGATAGGTTTCACTGTACTATAAAATTTTAAAAATACCTCCGTAATTAAATCTAAAATCTCCGGAACATGTTCCAAAATACAGCGTTGATAGACGTGTCTCAATGAATCTGACAAGATCGGAACCAACCAATCCTGTCTTTCCATATTAGTTTCAGCGAGTGTTTTTAAGGTTTCAAGAGCTCCTTTTCGTACCAAGGATGAATTGTGTCCAAGGAACGGCCATAATCGTGATATAAGTTCATCTAATGGAGCATTTGGGCTAAAAGAGACAATAGAAAATTAATTTATTACAGAAGATTTAGTTAAAATACAATATTTAAGGAGCACAGTATAAAAGGAAGAACGGGCTGAATGGTCTGAACAGGCTGAACGGTCGGTATATCTAAAACCCGATATCTAAAACCAGACTCAATAGGATGATCTGGTTCATCCCAATTTGGAAAAAATAAAAGGCTGAACAGGCTGAACAGGATGAACTAAGGTGGTTCATCCCAATTTGGAAAAAAAAGACTGAACTGGCTGAACCAAGGTAGTTCATTCAAATTTGAAAAAAATAAGACTGAACAGGCTGAACCAAGGTGGTTCATTCCAATTTGGAAAAAAAAAGACTGAACAGGCTGAACCTTTGTAGTTCATCCCAATTCGGCGAAAATAAAAGACTGAACAGGCTGAACCAAGATAATTCATCCAAT
>AFFK01018208.1:0-18080 GCA_000239455.1 Strigamia maritima
GCAATCTGTTATTGCATGCTCATCTATGGAGGCTGAGTACATAGCTCTTTCTCATGCGGTTAAGGAAAGCTATTGGCTTAGTTGCTTGTTTGAGAACTGTCTCCTATTTGACCGTGTCAATACCCCATCTGTTCATTCCGATTCATTGTCATCAATTCAGTTTGCATCTAACGATATAGAAAATTCTAAGACTAAACACATCAGAATACGGTATCACTTTCTCCGAGACTGGTTTGAAAAAGGTTATTTTGAATTATGTAAAGTCTCAGGGGAATTTAATGTCGCGGACATCTTTACGAAGTGGCTGCATAGTGATCGCATCAAAGCCTTATGCGACACTGTATTTGATGTGTTATCCCGATAGTGTGTTTTCTCTACAGGCCATGACATCATGTGTTGTAAGTTGTCTGGCCTAATGTGAGTTGTCCACACCTGTTTCTGTTTATAGGGGCGATTGTAGGTCTTGGTAAACGGAAACATGTGTGTACACCATGTCATGCACATATTTGTGCTTGGTGTGTGTATTTGTGACATTTCAAGATGTTCACATTTATTTTTAGTTTTGATTTTATGATGTTATGATGATCTGATAATATCATCATAATATTATCTGAAGTGTTTGTATTTTATTTTGATATTTATATTCAGTACATTAGCAGATTCATATTAGCCTGTTATCCTAGTTTTGAATCTGCTCACAATTGCTTGTATTCATTTCTTTGAGTGCACCTGGTATTTCTGCTCTAACCTAGATGTAAGCAGAGATTCATGTGCCTGTCTAGCTGTATGGGATCACCCACTGGTCAAGGGTGTGATCCCTTTTTCTACTTTTGAGTTATTTATAGCCTTATGGTTTTTTATCATTCTGTATGTTTTCTGGGTTTGAGATTATACTCTCTATCTTTTGATGATTGCAAATGGCTGACTTTTTTCTTCTATGCAACTGTGGATGATTTATGGACTATGGACAGTTATATTAGTGAGTTTTTGCTCGAAATATGTATTTAATGGCATTATAAGCGATACTTATCGCGGCCAGTTTGTTGCCAAGCAGCTGGATGTGTGTTTGCATCAAGAACACATCAAGGACCCATGTGTGAAGCAAACACAGCTTTTCCCCATTGATTTGGACCATTTACAGCTCCAATCAATACGTTTTGGCATCCAGCATGACAGAGAAGCGATAGGAAGAGGTTTCGCGCATTTGGAGAAAAATCGCGATCGACGGGACCTCGCGTCTAACTCCGGCGGGACGCGGTGGCCCGAGGACGGGGAGAAATTCCGACTTTTCCAGCCAAAATTCAAAAATCGATTTTTGTCAATTTTTGACCATTCGAAGTGCAGTTTAGCTTCCACAACTGCAAATAGGACCAGGGCGGACCACATAAGTGTACAATGATGATGTCCCAAAACGACCTCGTTGTAAATCCGCTTCCTGTTGCTCGATTCGTCTGGTCCATGATGGATGGAGAAAACTTCATTGGTAACTCCTTGACTTCATCCGGTCTTTCGTAAAAAAGTAATGAACTAAACAAAACACTACATAAAATAAACACGTAAAAATAAACAAAAAAAACAAAAATTTCCGAAATTGATCAGTTGACTTAGCCACAAACTCAATGATGATTTTCATTCAATTTTCATATCACTTATATAGTCAGATTAACGTACAACTAACAACTATATAGAGGGAGCGACCTTACACAAAACAACAAGTAACAACTAACATGAGCAAGTATCCCTACTTAAGTTAACGCCTTCCAACGGCAAAATCACGTATAGAACTTCCCGAAAATATAGAAAATTGGTCAAATTATAACGAATTATACAAAATATAAGTTCAGAACGCTCAATCAGTCAAAATCCACAATAAAAACCAAATTTTACACGTATACAATGGCCAATTACACGTCAATTAACAATCTCAAATAAAATTATAAAAAATGTCAATTTCGGTAATTTCATAAAACAAACTACACCAACGCTACAATCACTTTCTTACGCCAACGGTGTTAACCAAATTCATAATTAATCTCAATGTGTGCACTCATCTCGATCAATAAAAGAAAAGAAAATGGCGTTGCCATTAAAAAATGACAATCATCGGCAAGCGACTTATAACAGTACAAGTTCGTCAAACAAAACAAAATCAGTAAAACAATTTCATCCATCTTATAATATCATTTTTAATCTACGCATTTAAAACGCAATCAACGACATTATTTACACACATTCTTTATACGATTACAATGCATACGCAGATTCATAACGCTTCACATTGGTTACATATTCTGGTCCTCTCCCCTTTTACAGGTACTATGGCACGGCCTGAATACGCTCCAGCTAAAATACATCGTCATCGAACTTTTCATACATTAGTAAAAATAATAATAAATTATAATATGCTGTGATTATCACCAAACACATCATACTATTCAAAATAAACCAATTAATACAAACACATGTTAAAAATTATTTAAGAAACACTATTTACAACTTTAAATCTACGTGCTAGATAGTGACATCTGCCGTATTGTCCATTTTCAAAACACAGGTTATCACCACCAATGTTTCGGCAGATCTCATGAGTCTCAATACAATATGCATGGACGCATTTTGACATGTCAAGGATTTCGTCGGATGTAAGGAATTCCTCATCCCCATGAAAACAAATAGCGTTCGCAACCAAATTAACTACGTCAACATCAAGCTCATCAGTTGTATTATCAGGTTGATCAGTTTGACTGGCAGGTGAATTTGACGCCTTATACCAATGCCTAAGGTCACTTATATGATGTTGTGAAGTAACTTGGCCATCCTCATCCATTAACAACACAGTATTAGGCCCAATCAATTTATGAATTAAATAAATTTCTTCTGTTTGAGGTTGGAATCCAGCACTAACTTGCTTGTCAGTGGATGATAACATTCGACTTTTCACTGCCAACCAGTCACCTGGTTTGAAATCATGTGGACGCCTTTTACGGTCATACCACTTTTTATGCTTGACGTTCGCAGCTGCTAAGTTTGACATAGCATTATCTTGAACGCCTATCATAAAACGATGTAATCTTTCAGGTTCATCTGGAGGTAGAGGTTCCCCATCATTCGTATCACTGTCTAGATCTCCAGGGAAACGCGCTTCTTGACCAACCACCATCATGTATGGCGAATATTTTAATGAGACTTGATAGCCTGAATTAATTGCTAACACAAAAAATCCAATATGCTTGTCCCAATCTCGATGGTCATCAATGTAAGCCAAAATACATGCTCTGATCAGCATGATTCAGAGTCAAGAAAGCAAGTGAATAATACATACAACTCACTACAGAAAGCTCTAAAATACAGCAAAAACAACAGAGGTCCAGAATGGACAACTGATAAATACACAAAATATAAATACAAGTTTAACAGGACTATATAAACATATAATATGCAATATAGAGCTCATAAAAACCTCCACGGCCCCCTATAGTTCTGGAAAACTATAAAGTCATAAAAACTCCTATAAACAAACACGGTACATCAATACAATAATACAATAGCAAACCATAAATAACATTAATACAGTCATACCAGACATACCATTATAAGAATTATTCCCAAAACAAAATATCAAATCATACAATTATCAAACAAAAAAAACTATACAATTGATAAATCAGATCGGGAAGTACCGTATCGTTAAAACTCCTGACAACCACTGACCCTTCACCAAAACATTGACATGGGAACTGCTCCGTCATGTCGAAAACATCCCACACGTCAATCATACGTGCGAAGACCCACACCTGACACTATTAAGGACAACCGTTCTCACACTTGCCAACCAAGGCAAAGCGAACGATGAAGCTACTGTGGTGTTAAGGCAGGAGCAGAACAAAACCGATATTGTACCCTCAAAAAAACAATAAACGTTAACCAAAAAGACGATCACAAAAGTCGCCCAACGTCGTCCGGTCAAAAGGTTTTGTAAATCCGTCGGCGAAGTTAGTCTTTGTACCAATATGTTGTAACACCACGTCTCCACTACGAACAAATTGACGAATCCAATGAAAGCGGATGTCAATGTGCTTTGTGCGATGTTTCTCGACTGCGTTCTTAGAGAAATCAATCGCTGACTCATTATCACAATAGACAAGATATTCAAAGTCAAAATCGCACATCTTGCACACCACACGCTTGATAAAGAGGAAATTGTTATTATTTACTCATTTAAAAGTCTCATATTTATTCATGTACAATTTATTATTTATTGTCTGTTATGTTTTTCCTTACATCTTATCTTGTGAACTGTAAATATGTATGTTACCCTTAAGCCTCCGTAGTTTACGCGGCTAAAAAGAAATTTTAAATAAAATTTTCCACTTGCAATTTTGCAGTGAGATCAAATGCATGTGTCTCTTCATTTCCTTGCATTTTAGCACCTATTTCCTCATCAAACCAAACAGGATAACCGATGAGCCGATTTTTGGATGTTTTTCGCGAGTTTGGAGCTGACGACCTTTGTGCGACCTTCAAGGAAGACTGAGGACAAAATTCACCAACATTTATGAAAGGAAGTCACCAGTGAAGCCAACATCTGGAAGACATCACTCATTTAGTGGAGATCTTTTCTATTTTATTGTGATCTATCCCCTCTTATTTCACCTTTGAGGGTGCCGAACCGTAAGGGACATTTTTCCAATCCCGAGTATCTGGTACAAGGCGCCTCCCTTCTCTATCATTTTGGTGGGAATTGTTGTTGTGATATATTTGGTTTTGAGCGATTTTCAGATTTGAAAAGGTCAGATTTGACTTTCCAGGTGTTGGCCTTGTTTATTAAGATTTTTGTAGTTTTTGGGCCTCATTTGGAGTGTTTGGTTTTGTTCTTGGCGGTATATTTAGGGAAATATACCAGTTTAGTCGAATTCCAAAGAGTTTTTGGGTTTCTTAAGTGGTTTACTCGTTTTAGTTTGGACGCGAGGTGTTTTTGTAAGCTTTTGTTGAATTTTTGGGATCGCAGCCGGATAATTCAGAGTATTAGCAATTATTTAGTGTTTAGTTTAGTTTTGGTAAAGTTTTGGCTCAAGTTTTGGGTTAATTTGCATACGTTTTGCGAATTAATCATCCATACGTTTTGCGAATTAATCATCCATACGTTTTGCGAATTAATCATCCATACGTTTTGCGAATTAATCATCCATACGTTTTGCGAATTAATCATCCATACGTTTTGCGAATTAATCATCCATACGTTTTGCGAATTAATCATTGTTAGCAGTAACAATAGCACAGTGGATGAACAGAAGAAATCAGAAACAGCAATCCAGGCAAAAATACAGGAACACTTTATTCATGCTACCTCACAGGTAGGCATCAAAGCAGCAAGTGAATAATACAAGCAACACCCAGTAGAGGGCAAACAGTACCAAACACACACCACGGAGGTCCAGAATGGACATCCACATAACCCATACATAACACAGTTTACAGTTTACACTATACCAATATATAAAAGCAAATAATAAAAACTAACATGACCCCCTATGGTTCTGGAAAACTATAAAAACATAAAAACCTCTCTATAACAAACACAGTACATAAATACAGTCATACCACACACACAGCAGTATAAGAATTATACCCAAAACAAAACATCAAATCATACAATTATCAAACAAAAAAACTATACAATTGATAAATCAAATCGGGAAGTACCGTATCGTTTAAAACTCCTGACAACCACTAACCCTTCACCAAAACATTGACAGGGGTACTGGTCCATCGTGCCGAAAACATCTCCCATGTCAATCATACGTGCGAAGACCCCCACCTGACACTATTCAGGACAACTGTTCCCGCACCTGCCAACAATGGCAAAGCGAACGATGAAACTACTGTGGTGTCGAGACAAGAGCAAAACAAAAACGATCATATCCTCAAAGAATAAAAAAAACATCAACCAAAAAAACGATCACAAAAGTCGCCCAACTTTGTCCGGTCAAAAGGTTTTGTAAATCCATCGGCAAAGTTAGTCTTTGTTCCAATATGTCGTAACACCACGTCACCGCTACGAACAAACTGAAGAATCCAATGAAAGCGGATGTCAATATGCTTCGTGCAACGCTTCTCGACTGGATTTTTAGAGAAATCAATCGCTGACTCATTGTCACAATACACAAAATATTCAAAGTCAAAATTGATAAACTGGCATAACTTGCACATCACATGCTTAATAAAGAGAAAATCTTTGATGGTTTCGGTAAGCGCAACATACTCAGATTCCTGTTGTTGCATGTGATAAACATTATATATATTGCTCACATGTGTAGTATTGTTTCTACGAGTTGTTTGGTAATGCTTGCAGTTTTAGTTTTCTGCATGCATTCGGTTTTAAGTTAATAACTCGTGTCCCGGTCATCTTACGTTAATGATATTCACTTTTTCAGAATCAGCGTGAAATTTGGCATGAGACTGTTATTTTTCCAAATGTAAGGACTGGTAACTTTTGTTTTTGTAGCTGTTTGATGTGTCAAGAGTCACATCAAACATTATTGTATTGTTTAAGTTTTGAACAGTACATCACCACAGTTATCTTGATGTAGTGGTGATGTATCTGTTTTTTGTGATTGTCAGTTCAGGCAATAGATGGCGTTGGCCACTGTGTTCACATGACTCATCTACTGCCTGGTTTTTTCCACTCACCCTCTGACACTCTCTCTCTCTCTGGTCTCCAAGATGGCTACACCCGTGCCAAGAGAGCAGCTCCTGTGCAAAATGGAAATAAATGGCTGTTATTTGTTTGGAAACCACTTGTAAGTTCGTTCATTATATCCTACATTCAGTGGGTAACTGCCATATAAGCACAGGAGTGCGGGCATTAGTGATTTTGGTGATTTATAGACAGTTTTCATACCGGGACGTTCCTGGTCTGTCTGGCCGCATTCGCTCATCCATTTGCGGCATCGCATGTACGGGATTCTCCTGTAAGCGACGCGGTTATCATCACCGGAGATCGCGGAATTTTCCGGCCGCATGCAAGGGACCAAACGCGGCATCGAATTCGGCGAAGTCCATCGAAATTTCGAAAACTCTGAAAATGCGTTTATGCGTTTTGGATGCACTACAGGCCTCTGTGCATCATAGGCTTACTAAACACGGTCATTCAAGTACAATTCCATTGTGGACAGCGTCACGCATTTCTGTTTGAACGTGCGACCAATAAATAGAGACATCTCCCAAAATAAGAATCGTTCCTCCAATCGAAGTTCTATCGTCCCGGTTATTAGCATAATCGGAATCGGTGTAGGCTTCCAAGAGCAACTTAGCTCGATGCGATAAACAAAGTTGAAAACCTCGCGTCATGGATAAATATTCCAACATCTTGACTAGACCATTCCAATGTACTATCCCGGGGTTCGACTGAAATTGGCTAAAAGCATTGGTCGCAAACGACAAGTCAGGTCGTGTCCTAGCCGCCAAGAAAGAAAAACATCCAAGCAGACTCCTATACGGAAATCGGGACATTCGAGTCTTCTCCACATCAGATATCGGACAATCGATACGAGTCATCACTGTTCCAATCGCAATCGGTAAAGTAGCTCGCAATGGTAAATAACTCCGAAACTTCTCCAAGATAGTCTTGATGTAACCCTTTTGATGTATAAAAAGGTTACCGGAAATCACCTCGAACTCAATTCCCAACATCTTGCGTGTCGCTCCCATGTCCACGAGATCAAATCTAGTCTTGATAATATCAGATGCCAAATCAATGTCTTTCTGCGTCAGTCCAAAAATAATAAGATCGTCAACATAGACTATCAGTATGACACGACTTCCAAAACGATAAACACAGTTACACCAACTCAATGGTATAAACTTCGGTGGTATAAAGCTCGTCGTACAAACGGCAAATTCTACTGTTCGATGCTGGCTCAAAATGCTTCAAAAGAGCCACGCTGTTTTTCCATCTCGAGTATCAGAAATATGCGGTCATAAGTCTTTTGATATAGAATTGTGGATAGTTGAATAGGCTCGTGCCTTTCTTTCTTCGTATCGCTCGGTGGCTCGCAAATCAGTAATCGGAGGTACAGTTGGTGGATTATCTGAGATAAACTGCCAACAGTTTCTATCCATCAGAAGTATCTCAACCTCCTCTTTCCAGATGGTAAAGGTTTCATCCGTAAGTACTGTCACACGCCCCGGTCGATTATCGTCTTCACTCATGATCGCTGGTTAATTATAATTAATAAAAATATTTCAAATCAAATCTAACTGTCTCAATCTTCTGAGTATTCCTGTCCAAAATATCCCGAAACTTGGAACCAAAAATATTCCGATCAAAACCAGTCAAAGTCCTCACTTCTAAACAGCTAATAGCTTCTGTCGTCTGTTTTTGTTCAGAGCCAAAAACTGTCCACTTCCGGGCGTGATCACCTCGACGTCTGAGTCGGTATCTATGAGGCCCCCGGTCGGCAAACACTCTTTGGTCTTACTACCCCCTTCGAAAATTTTAGATTCAAGACGACGTTCAAAATCAGCCAAAAGTCATGCAGAACTGTACACAATCCGAGATAATATCTTCTAACTCCAAATTCTCTGGACAAGCAGGGCTTAACACTTCTCAAATCGATCTTCAAATCCAAAAACCCTTCTCCAAATTAGTGAATTAAAATTTAATCTTCTTGGTTTTTAGTTGAACTTCCCAATTGTGAACCAAAAAAAACTTTTTCTCCGCTGAGGCCAACCTATTATCACTCAACCCTTCAACCCCCAAACTCAAGTTGAAATCTTGACTATAATGATAGACAAGAGCACGTTTCTCAAATCAAAGTGCAATGATTTGAGGTTAGTAAAGCTTGTAGTTATGGTTAAGCACTTCAAATGAACAGTTTCACGACAAAATATCAATTGAAAAAAAATTAAAGATCGATGTCCTCTAATGGATCTTCTCTTCTCTTCTCTTCCTCTGATTCCCACGTTGGGTGTCGTATCCCTCAGCTTGGCAACGGTCCTTATAAATTATCACAACCTTCACGATTGGGTCAAATGATCAACATCAAACCTTCATGGTTTGGGTAACTTTCCACTAAAGATGATCAAAGTTCACAGTTGAATCCGGAAAAACCACACTGGAAAACAAATCAAAATTGAATAAATAATAAAGTCAAAAAAAATCACTGTTCATGCATAAACAAGCAATAATCCAGACAAAATCAAAATTCAAGAATAAATCAAATTAAATGCTATCGCAAATAAATTTGAATTTCAGAAACTTAACAACAAAAAAATAAATAAATATATCACTGACTCAACTTATACGTATTCGCCAAATCAAATGACATAAATAAATATACTTTACAAGAGTCAAATTATACCAAATAAATGTCAAATCAATTAAATTAAATCAATTCTCAAAATTAATCTAAATACTTTTAAACTCAATCCATTCATATCTTATATTCATATACACACTAATTCTTTTTTCAAACACTAAATTACCTACACATAAGACAAATAAATAGAAAACAATAATACATACACATTTTTACAATAAACCACTCTGGAAAATTATCAAAAACACAAAATTGAATTTTTCACACAAAAATTCAAAATAAACAAGATCATCAATCACAAATAAATCTGGATTTTGACACAATTTAATCCAACGTTGCAACACCACGCCCACAGCAACAAACAGCTCAGGAAAAAAATGTTCTTATAAATTTTCCCTGCTCAGATGTCTTCTTGGCAGCTTGGCTCACAAATCCTATGCAGAAACTTCTCAAAAATGGCTTAAATCCACCAATCTCACAGCAAACTCGGTCCAATTGCTCATAAAATACTCCAAAATAATGAATGCGGTCGCAATCCACTACAATGAGTTGAAAAAGAAACAAAAGTCACGGTAATCCAGCTTTTAGCAATAAACAATCCCTATTGATGTTGATTCACTTCCACAATTGATTTATACTAATAAACAGTCTCTGCACTATTTGTCAAGCCACAATAAATACCAAGACACTTTTCACTAGCTGCTAGGCTGGTATCTGCACAAATATCATCCAAAACAAAAAGAAAATTTCAAAAATTTCCTAGTTTCCTGGCATGAAATGATGGAATTTCACAAAACAATCCAGTTTACTGCTCTTATGCACTCATAGAGCATTTTGATGACCTTGATAATTTGCTTGTTGCTTCTTTGCTCTCTATCTGGCTGTCTTCCTGCAAAACTTTCTGCTCACACATCCTAAAGGCCCATAACCTTTGTTAGCAGTAACAATAACACACAGTGGATGAACAGAAGAAATCAGAAACAGCAATCCAGGCAAAAATACAGGAACACTTTATTCATGCTACCTCACAGGTAGGCATCAAAGCAGCAAGTGAATAATACAAGCAACATCCAGTAGAGAGTGAAGAGAACCAAACACACACTACGGAGATCCAGAATGGACATCCACATAACCCATACATAACACAGTTTTACAGGATTATACCAATATATAAAAGCAAATAATAAAAACTAACAATCATCCATACGTTTTGCGAATTAATCATCCATACGTTTTGCGAATTAATCATCCATACGTTTTGCGAATTAATCATCCATATACGATTAATTAGCCTAGTTATTGGTCAGTTTAATATTTTGTCCGTGTTATTTCAAGTTGAAATTAATATTTTGAGTTTATTTGGTTTTTATTTTGGTTTTTTCCCTTTTATTAGTTGGTCATGGCAGAAAGGGATAGTGTGCTCAGCTTTATGCTTGGTTCCCACTTAGCAGAAATTCCGGCAGAAAATTTTCTGTTGCAGAAAATTTTGAGTGTAGAAAGCAGCAGTGTTTACAAATTGCCTTCCTTAGCTAGCATCCATTTTTAAATTCTACTTTTCTGCACTTTTTTGCCCACTTTTCAGTCCACACACGACAAAAAAACATACTTTTCTGCACAGCAGAAAATTTTCTGTTTGAGTTTCTGCCAAGTGGGAACCTAGCATTAAGAAGCTGAACGAATGAATTATGTCAGCTGGAAGAGGGATATGTTGGCATGTTTAGCCAGCAAAGGGCTTAGTAAGTTTATAGATCCTAAGCATGCTGTTGCAGCCGGGGCTATAGCATGCTTAGGATCTATGAACTTACTAAGCCCTTTGCTGGCTAAACAACAGATAGGTGGGACAAGTTAGCTAAGACTTATGAACCAAAGTTTAAAGCGCGGATATCTCGTTTATTGGGGAGTTTCATCTGGCGCAGATGAAAGAAAACGAGAGTATCATTTTATTTCTGAACCGGATGAAGAGGTCCAGGAACCCAAATCTTAGGTCTCCTGAGACTTGCAGGTCGAGAAACGACCAAAAATGGCCAAAAATGCGTTTTTGAAATTTTGACGCAAATTTGAAATTTTTCGCCGCCTCGCATCGATGCCGGTTGGCACGCTTGTTCGTCGGTGTCCTGTCGAATTTTCGTAAACGTCAATTTTCGGTCCTCGTCGCCCGTAACTTCTCGGCAACGCTTGGCACGTGAAAGGGAGTCACAGGCTCCATTTATACATCCACGGTGACTGCAATAACGCAAAAACTCAATTTATAAAAACAGACAAACAAACTTACGGTTTAATGAAACCAAAATACATTCAAAGCCAACTCAGCCTGTGTGCCACCATCTTGGCGCACTTAAAAGAAGTGAGTCACCTGACTTGGTGATCCCAAAAACCTAGTTGACAACAGGTGATGTCACATAAGGCAACTACCTGTTGTCAATCACTAGTAATTGACCCTTGTCGTCTGCTACATCAAGGTTGATCAATGTTCAAACCCTTCGGACAACAAATAACTCTCTGAACAATGAAAATGTGTTAGATACAGTTGCGCATACGCCAACACCGGATTACACAATTGGCTAGAGATTTGAATTTGGCGGAGAAGACGATCCCAAATGACAATATTGCCTATCGTATGACGTGCACGTTGCCGTCGCAATATCACAATGTTGTTAGCATTATGCATAGATGGGAAGATGCACAGTTTACTGCTGCAAATGTAAAAAATACTTTAATTGAGGAATTCGAGAGTTTAAAGTTGAGGGAATTGTTGGACGTTAATCCTAATAACAGTTCAGACAATAGTGCATTATCAACAAATCAGAAAAATCCCAAAAAGAAACCTAACAAAGAAGTTAATTGTTTTAATTGTGGGATTAAAGGCCACTATTCGAATGATTGTAGAAAGAAGTCGAAAAGGGAAGTAAAATGCTCAAACTGTGGGATTTTAGACCATTATGGGGCTTCGTGTAGAAAGGGGAAGTACTGGTACTGTTTGCTTTAATCATATTATTGGGAATGAAATTCATCGGATTATGTTGAATAAAGTCGGTTACGCTCCGAGTGGGAAGCGTAATTTAATTAGTGGGTCACGTGCAATGCAAGCAGGTTGTACGTGGTCAGGTAGATCAAATGAAATTTTAGTTAGGAACAAGCAGAACAGACCAACGTTGAAGTTTGTCGAACATAAGGGATTGTTCAAGCTGAATGCAACCAAATGTAGTGACAGTTTGCCAGAATCGAATGTTAAGTCTATAGTTAAAGGTAATTTCAAGGCTAAAGCTAATGTTGTTGAAAGCAAAGCAGAAGATGACTTAAAGTTATGGCATCGGAGATTAATGCACACAGGTGTTGATTCGATCGTGAAGATGTTAGAGCTTTAACCAAACAGGAAAGATTTAGAGTGTGTATCGTGTATTAGATCCAAACAGACAAAAGTAAGTGGTAAAACGAAACTCCAGATTACGATTAAGTCAGCACTCGAGTAGTGCACTCAGATGTGTGGGGGCCCACTTAATATGAAAGTAGGGCTGGGCTCAAATATTATTTTTCTTTTATTGATGATTACACAAGATGGGTAAAAGTCTATGTTATCAAATACAAGTCGCTGATTGTTTTGAGGATTTTATTTTATTCATAAAATGTTTAACAAATAACAAGATTAGGAAGTTACGAACAGATAATGGAACAGAATATGTAAATGACAAGATGAAGAAAATTTGTAGGACCAACAATATTAAACATGAAGTTACTAATTTTTATTCCCCAAATATGAACGGTGTATCTGAAAGGTTTAACAGATCAGCAATTGAAGCCTTAAGGTCAACCATATATGATGATGAAATGGACCGTATGTGGTGGGCAGAGGTCCTTATGGCATTTGCTCACGTAAAGAATAGAATAAGTCAAAAGTTATTAAATAGTTTGACACCGTATGAAAGAATGTTTGGCCACAAGCCTAATATTAGTTAGTTCCGGGTAATAGGTTCAAAGTGTTTCCGCTTATTACCAAAAAGTCAAAGGAACAGTAAGCTTGGGCCAGTGTAAAAAAAATGCATATTGGTGGGATATTGTTGGCATACCAAAGGTTACCGGGTATATGACCCAGAAGATGACAAATTATATAATACTCAGGATGTTAAGTTTTTAGAAACATCGTATGCAGATGCTACCAAAAATATCAGTTTTGACAATGGGGATGATGATGACGGGGGTAACAAAGCTGTTACTTCACCTACTAATCCCATTAAGACCCCTATTCTAGTTAAATCAGAGGGAATTTGGGAAAGGGTGGCTAAGCAAAGGCCCATGACGGGGAAGTTTCCTGGTCATTTTGATTCTACCTTGCATATGAAGGTAAAATTTTTCTTTCAGCCAACGCTGTTAAAGAATTTTGCGTTGATAATAATATTGAGTATGCGGATAGCAGTGTTAAATATGCTTTTAAAAACAATAACCTGTTTCAAGGCATTTAGGATATTAAAGATGTTGCCGTTGGGGGGAAAGAGGATTCATCTCGTGATATGTCTCCTGATGAAGGTACGTCAACATCAAATGTTGTAGATCTTAGTGTTTATTTTAATGGGCTTGAATGTTTGAATGTAGATTTGTCGAATCCGTTAACGTACAAGGAGACCATCAAAGCTCCTGACAGATTGGATTGGAAATCTGTGATGAACGATGAGGTGGAGACCCTAAGAGAACGAAATGTGTTTAAGGAAGTTAAGAGAATGCCTGATTTGAAAGTGTTGGATCATAAGTGAGTGTTTGTTCGAAAGCGTGATGCCGGTGGGAAAGTTGTACGTCACCGTGCAAGATTAGTTGCACGTGGGTTCTTGCAAGATTATGGCAAGGAAATCACTGAAGTGTATAATCCAGTAGTTAATATTATTGTTAGGTTTTTGTTTGGTGTTTTGGTGTTGTTTTTGAACTGGGTTGATACACATTTAGACGTTAAATGTGCGTTTTTTCATGGCAAGTTGCCAGAAGATATTTTTATGACAATATCTGATGTAATGCATCCGGACAAGGGTAAAGTCTGGAAGTTTTGTAAATCACTATATGGGCTAAAGCAAGCAGGTCGACAGTGGTACTTGAAGTTAAGTGGCGAGATAACCAAGTTAGGTTTTACAAAGTTTATGTCTACTCAGTGCGTATATCGTTTAGGCTGGAGTGTAGTTTTATTTTATGTTAATGATATAATTGTTTTTGCCAAAGACGAGGAGACAAAGTTACGTGCTGCTGCATTACTGAACAGACCCATAGTCAGTAAATAAGAATAGTTGTCTAACTCTAACTGAACCAATGGTATACGTTTTGAATAGTTACAAAACACGCCACAGTTGGCGCTGAAACACTTTTAGAGCATTCTTCTCATAGATCGGCAAGTAGTTTAACGCAAATAACAATTATAAAACAAATATAATTAGTTTAATAAATTTTCCAACAATGTCTATTTGTTTTGTGACTGAAAAATTAATGTTTTGAATAAAAAAATACGAAAAATTATTTTTTTTATTCAAAACATTAATTTTTCAAATTTTTTTGTGCAAAACATTAATTTTTCAATTTTTTTTATTCAAAACATTAATTTTTCGATTAAGTAATCTGAATTTAACATGTAATTGTAATTTAATTGACTTATACTCATTTGTGCATTGCTAGCTATGCAATTCTCACTTCAAAACTGGTGCAGCACTATCTGTGGCGCATTTTGTAACTACTCGGCTCATTAGTGGAGTTAGACGACCATTCTTATTTATTGACTATGACAGAGCTTTTAGATGTGTTGATCTGGGGAAAACCAAAAGATTCCTTGGGGATTGATATCATTCGCGAGACCGGGGGAATGAGGTTTAGCCAGAAGTCGTACATTGAGGGTTTATTTGAACGTTTTAAGAAGTTTGATTTTAAAAATGTTAAGGAACCGTTTAAGGTGGGCATGGACCTCAATGACTTCTATTGTGAAGGCGATGTACTAGATGCCAACGAATATCCATATAGAACTTTAGTGGGTATTCTTATGTTTATATCGAGATACACCAGACCAGATATGTGTGGCCATTAATATTCTAGCGAGATATAAATCTGCACCTAAGTTAATACACTGGTTGTGTACACTCAATTTATGGAATTACGTTGTAAGTACAAAAGAGAAATGCATTCATTTAGCTAGATCACTGAATCTTGATGTTGACTGTTACGTGGACACTAGGACGGGCGACGTCTGTTAAAGACAGGAAGTTTATAACAGGATATTTAATTTGTGTAGGAAGGAATCCAATCATTTGGAGATGTACTATGCAGAGTCTTGTAACCATGAGGGCCATGAAAGCGGAGTTAATTGCCTTATCCGAACTGGTTAAGGAAATGATTTGGTTCAAGCGTGGTGTTAGTGAAGTTGGAAGAATTCAAGGTTTACAGTTTGGAAGTTTCATAGTACATTGTGACAACAGGACTGGAATGCATTTTATTAAAAATGGTGTAGAAAATTCGAAAACAAAGTACATAGACATGAAAGTACAATTTGTGAAAGAGAATTTTGAATTAAAGTTATTTAGTCTACAATATATAAATACTAGAGAGAATTTAGCAGATATTTTAACCAAGCGTGTTAATTACCAGAAAATTGTAGACTTATGCAAATATTTAGATGTTTATGATCAAGGGTGTTAATGAATAAATTCGAGCAGGGGAACTTGTTATTATTTAAGTCTCGTATTTATTCATGTACAATTTATTATTTATTGTCTATTATGTTTTTCCTTACATCTTATTTTATGAACTGTAAATATGTATGTTACCTGTAAGCCTCTGTAGTTTACGCAGCTAAAAATAGGTTTTAAATAAAAGTCACGCATTTCTGTTTGAACGTGCGCCAATAAATAAAAACATCTTCCAAAATAAGAATTGTTCCCCCTGTTATATATGGGATGACCGTTGTGCCTAAGGACTAAAATATGCAATGGAAGTGTAGAAAATATTCTTATCTTGCAGTGGAAGCTGTTTGTCTTGTATTTTCTCAACTTGTAAAAATTCACTTCTTGTTTCAAATCGCAAACACGTCCGTATCTCCTCAACCGCTAGTCCAATCGAGATGCAACAAAAACCATCGGATTCCTCTCGTTTTTCCGCTTCTAATGCATATAATAACTTTGTCCAACCGTGCCTAAACGTCCTTGAAAATCGCGAGAGATGTCATGGAAAATTCCATAAACTCCAAAATGGCGGTCCGTTGCCAAAATGGCGATATCTCGCGAACCGTTAAGCCTACGACAATGAAATTGGTATGGTTGGATGCGCCTGGCCCGTGCGCTTCGAATGGTGCCTATTTCAGCTCTGTAGCACCAAAAACTAGCCGAGTTATTTAGCGATAACCGGAACCACACAAAAAACCTATAAAATGTAATAAATGTTATTTGTGAAAATCAAATACTCTGCTTGTAAAAATAACATATAAGGTTTATTTGTAATAGGGAAAACGAGGACCTGCTCAGGTTAGACTACTGTGAACCAGTCATGTCCGTCTAGAGCAAGTGTCTCTACAAAGTTCAGTCAAGACTTATATAGCTTCTTGTCACATGACAGGAACATGTGACAAGCACAATGTAGAAGACAACCTAAGGCAAGGCAGTAGATGAGACACATTGCTTCTAATGCTAATGCCATCTATTGATAAAATAATCAACTGATATTGCAAATGCATCACCATTACATCAAGATAAATATGGTGATGCCAAATAAATATATTGACACTGTTTCACAAGAATGCAATAAGTTTAAACAATACTTTGACAATAATACTATGACAAATAAAGAAAACAAACTCTTGTGATTAGACACATTGTATATGCTGCTTGCATTACACAATACCTTTCATGAGAAGCAGTTTGAATTTACTAAAACCAACATAGTAGACCTAGATCTCACTCGAGCTTTAGATCCACTACACCTACAAAACCTACAAGTGCCCCCTTAAATCAAACTGGTTCTCAAGTTTATAACTATCCTGTATAAACAGTCATTTCCGGGATAAACGATTAAATACTGTTTTGCATAGCTCACTAATCTTTTCACTTGAAAGAAACTTAGTAAATATGTCTGCAATATTGACTTGGCCTGGTACTTTATTTAACTTGAAATAACCCTTTTCAAACCAATCACGCAGAAACCAGTATTTAATCCTGATATGCTTAGTTTTACTATTTTCTAAGTCATTAGTTGCAAATTGAATTGAGGAGATGGAATCGGAATGAATAGTTGGTACGTTAACATAATCAAACAATAAACAACTTTCAAATAAATTACTAATCCAATACGCTTCTTTAACAGCATAAGTTAGTGCTATATATTCCGATTCCATGGAACTTGTGGCTACAGTTGTTTGCTTCTTGCAACCCCAACCTATGACAGTACCACCTAAATATATGATGTAACCTCCAAAACTTTTACATTCGTCCAAATCTGTCGCCCATGACGCATCACTAAATAGACACAATTTCTCATCTTTACAAAAACTTAGATCAATACAATAATCTTGCGTGTTGACTACATATTGTAACGTCTGCAACAATGATGAGACATGTTTCCGCGAATGTCTATTGTTAAACTGCGACAGAAATGTTACAGCATACAAAATATCTGGCCTAGTTCTTGAGGCCACGAACATTAGGCTACCAATCAAGTTCCTGTATGGAAAATCTTCCACCAATTCATTATCTTTACAATTGGTTAATGTGGTACCTACTGATACTGGTACTTTCGTCAAACCATTTGGAA
>JH431287.1:2956-13294 GCA_000239455.1 Strigamia maritima
GAGCGAGAAGTTGCGTCGCGCGTCTCGAAAACGAACTGCGATAATCGAGGATTATCGCAGCGTGCGGTATTGGAAGTCATCGCCACGCGGACGCCGAGACGAGTTGGAGCCGCAGGTTCAACCGGAAGTCACGGGCCGCGCATTGCCAAGAAGCCAGACATCTTGGAAACTGGAGTTGCGGTTTTATGCGGTTTTTCTCTGATTTCGAAAATACCGCATACAGGAAAAATCTGAAAATAACGTGGGATACTAAATTCAGCACCCTGAACGTGATCCGCTACTCGGCGGAACCGAATACGGCGTATTTCGAGCCGACTTTTGGATCGACGGGAATCGCGTCATCTTTCGGCCGCATTCGGGCCCTCGACTCCCGCCGGACCGATATCGATTTTGCGTCGAAAATCAAGAAGTGCTGATTTGCGGTTTTTCACCATTTCGGCCTGCTGCGAAGCTTCCACCGCAGCTGGCCATTGCCTGAGGAAGATCCATACCCGAACACCAATTTCCTACGACTACCAACTTCCTACCACTAACAACTTCCCACTACCAACTTCTTACAGCTGACTTCTTCCCAGCATACCCATCCCGGTGTACCAACTCCGTGGTTTCAACCCCAGCGTACTAACCCCGTCGTTTCAACCCCGCCGTACCGGGCCTGTGTCTCCGGCCGGCCGGGCATACTAATCCGGGCGTACTAATCCAGGCTACTAATTTGGGCGTACCGATCCAGGCGTACTCTTCCAACCAAAACTGTCCACACAACTGATAGCTATTAATAACAAAAGACAGAAGAGAAAGAGAAGCAATAAAGAGAAGAAGGAGGAAGGAAAGATAGATAACCAGAGGACCCATTAGCACCACTGCAGCGGAAAAAGAAAGTGACACAGTGGAGTGCCCAGGGGAGGCCACGAGGAGGCAGGGCTTGGAAGTTTTCTTCTCCCGTGCCGCGACAAGCCATCAAGCATCAAATGAGACACGAAAACTACAAGAAATGCTTGTTTGAAAACCAAATTTTGCACACCACGGGCAACCTCATTCGAAGTAAAAACCATCAATTAACCATGGTCAGCGCGAAAAAGATGGCTCTAACCCCATTTGACACCAAACGCTATATCCCGGATGATGGAATTCACACTCTGAGTTTTGGTCATTACAAAATCCCCTTCCGCTGAGATGAAAAAAACAAAAATTTATAGTAAAAAAAAAAAAAAAAAAAAAATACTAATTTTATTATTCGTTCATTCGCAGAGATTCGTCGGAAGCAGCGAGAGATCCAAAATTGTAGTTTTTAATGACAAAAAACAATAAAAAACGTACTAATTTTTAGCAAAAACCCACTGTTCCGTAATGAATTTTTATACGAGGGAGTGAGTTTTATATATGAGAAGGTGATCGCGCGTTAGTGTTTGAAGCTAGTGTTTGAATCTCGTACAAGACAACACACATACAGGTTAGACCAGGGTCACGTACCTGACTACCCACCGGAAGGTGTATGTTTCATCATGGACCAGTCTTAATTGGCTATACGAAACGTCACTTTTCCAAGCTTCGATACAAGTTACTCGCAGTTGGTCTTATATAGGCATTTGAAATCTACTACTAACGAAACGAAACTTCGGTTTTAAAACACGAATTAAAAATTCAAAACGCGAGAAGATTACTTCGAAGCTTATGCCGTATTTTTAAAAGCGTATATTTTAGTTAATAATAAAGGATCGTAGCGTTAAAAACCATTAAAAACGTGTTTTTACTAAAAAAACGAGCTTGAGTAGAGACTCATTTCCCCACCTGGTGGAGTCGAAATCTACGTTAATCGAGGCGCGATTTCTAATTTTAACGCAATTTAACATTAAAAAAACAATTCTGGATATAAATTAATGTAAGAAGTATCGGTTTTAGTCATTAAATTAATTTTATCTACATTTTTTTGACTTTACGAAGTGCTTCAGAATTCAAATCCACAATTAGTAATCGATCAACGATGTTATTCTCCGCTTGTTCGATTTGATACTAAAATATAAGCTTTACCACAATTCTAAACCGCTGTAAAGTTGCAAATTATGAAATGGAATTGTTAATCCGCGATAAAATCGCCCCCAGAAACAAAAAAGCCATTCAAACGGATGAATGTTGACATAGCGAACATTCTACCAGACATCGATACTCGATAAGCGGGGCGAGTGTTTGTTGAGTATCACCCAATGTTTGATTTTTAATAAATTGACTTTAAAGCATTAAAAAAGACTTTTTTTTGTAAACCATTGCGAAATGTCTCATTAAACGACAGAAAACAACATTTTAAAAATTAAACCTTGAGTTAAACCCAGTCCCGCTCCCAAGCAAAGTCACAAATAGTAACCGATCAGCGGAAAAATTTGTTGCTCATCGATTTTAAAAACGAACTAAAAGCTTTAGAACAATTATAAAATACTACAAAGACAGAAATCAACTCGTACAATAACATTCCCGCGTTAGATTGAGTGAAAAATGTACATTTATTTTCACAAATGCGAGTAGAAGCATATTTTTTCCAGACTCGCACGAGCGATGAGCCAATCGACCGGCGCTGGATTCAAAAAAATGTTCGGAATGGAGGAATTAGAATATGAGTAAGTATTTGGAAATGATTTTAACACTTCTGAATAACTAAATATCTATTTGTTTCAGGGAAATAGAATTAAACGAGTATCAGGAGGCCTGGAATTCGGAGTGGCTAATGGAGTGGGTTTTGATTTTTTGTTTTTTTTGTTCAATTTTTTTTACTCTACAATTTACCGTCCGACTCGTTAGGTCTTTGTCCGCACTTTCGGACAACCACTTGTCTAAATATAGGAGATTGTAAGTACGTATCATTATTGTTTTTTTTTATTATTTACTTACATTGTTTATATTTTCAGCGTTTTGTTAGTGCGAAAACGAAGAAAAAGGATAGTGTTATTTTTTTTAATTTTGATGGTTTGCATGGGACTCGTCGTAACTCCAGCAATATTGTTAACCGATGGACACCACCACCCAGCTCGGGTAGATAAAATTAGCGATTTTTTTTTCAGTCATCTATTCTATTAATTTGAATTATTTATTAGTTTCAGAGAGTCGATCCGATGCGAACCGCAGCACCGAAGGTAAACGGTATTTTTTTTTTAAATTTTTCAAATTCTCAGTTTTTTTTTATTTCTGTAGAATTTGCATCCGCTACGGCTACTTCATCCACAGGTACTTTACGCGCAGAAACTTCATCCACAAGTACAAATTTGATTATATTTCTGGATTTGTTGGAGTTTTGTTTTATTTATTTATTTGTTTTTATAGTTATATCACCGGTAAACCAACACCAGCGTTTAAACGGGAAGTTACGGGTATATTATTTAATTTTAATTTTAATTTTTTTTATTTTATTGATTTTGCTCTATTTTTTGATTGTAGATTCAGTTTTCACGAGCACATCCAGACCGTCTACGACTTTGAAGTACGGACAAGACAGTACAGGTATATAAATACCATTGTTTTTATACAAACCACAATGTTTAATAACACTTCTCGTTTCAGACGACTCAATTTTAACCGGAGACTTTGACGTGCCCGGCGATGATTCGGGATGGAAGGATGTGTTGGCCGATTATGATTATTATTAGAATTTGCATTTGTAAATTAAATTATTAAAGTAAATCATCATTCTTAACAGCAAATATTAATTTTTTTAATCTAAAACACTGCGAGTGAGAGTACAAATGAATGCAGACTACACTATTTTAGACAAAATCTAACACGTGCATTTTAATTCGTGCGGTGGCATTGATCGGCCGCCGCTTCGAATTGTAGCAGGCACTCTTCTACGCTCATGGTGCGGAAAAATTTGAACGATATCAGATCGCAGGTGTCATCCAGTTTCATCACACCCCACAACTCCTGGGTGTCGTCGTCAGCCAGTGCTTGTAAACGCTGGATGTTGACTTGATTTAACGAAAAAAAATAAAATTGTTTTACAACTCTGCCCAAAAAAAAGAAAAAATTATACTTACAAATCATTGCTCGAAAGCATTCTTCTTCTAAACAGAATCTCATGCGCTCGTAAGCCGTGGCCATGGTGAAACGAGTGAGCTAACTCGAAACTTACATAAGCGAACGGATGGAGCAAATTAATTAAGAAACATTTGTTTAGCCATGTGAAATGAAATGTGTCAAGGGTTCTAAGTAATCCACTTAAGCGTTATCTTTTATTTAGAACAAATACATGAAAAAAATGAATAAATAGTGAAAAAATACACAAAAAATTCATTTTCGATTCCAAACTCGGGCGTGCACCATCTCTCCGTGAAGAAAAAGAATAATCTGAAAGAAAGTATCGTAAAACAACTGACCTTGCGTAATGGCTCAATGCTAATTGCCATTCTAGTGTTGGTCGTGGAGCTAATAACTTTATCGAGCGTCATCCATATTTGCCGTACTAATGGCGACGATGAAAACGAAACATTGTCGTCGATTAGCGTCAAAAAATGTCGAACTCCCGTAGATCTGAGCATTAAACACAAGATAGGCGTGTGTCGGAATGCGTACGACAACGCTTCTTTCATCGTTGTACGAAGATTTGTGGGCAATTACCCCTTTCTCCAGAGAGTCGTGTTGGAGGTTAACGAATGGGAGAAATTAATAAGTTTGAGATCTGTCATAAACGGTACATTGTGGAATAAAGCCCGCAGGCAAGAAGATGGAAGAAATTCAGTTCCTGCATCCCTTTAATTGCATTATAGCAGGCCCCTCCCAATCTGGCAAAACAAAGTTGTGTAAACAAATTTTGAAGTACGCCAACGAAATTATAGAACCTTCTCCCCAGCAAATTTTGTGGTACTACTCTATTCACCAAAGCTGGTTCGAAGATTATACGGCAACCGTAAAGTTTATAGAGGGATTGCCCGAACTACAGACTTACGATCCGAGAAAAAGACATCTGATTTTTGTAGATGACATGATGGACGACCTCACGGAGAAAATTCGCGACCTGTTTACTAAATATGGGAATCACAATAACATTTCCACGGTGTTGTTGGTGCAGAATATCTTCTTTAACAGCCAATTCCAACGGACTTTGAGTTTGAACGCTCACTATTTTCTGATCATGCGGCGCGTTAGGGGACTCGCCCATATGGGTCATTTGGCCAGACAAATATACGGTCGGAATAAGTCATAGTTGATGCTGGAAGCGTACGAGGATATTTGTAAATTGCCGTACGGATATCTGATGGTCGACCTCATGCCCTTCACCCCGGAACAAGAGAGATTGAAAACAAACATTATGCCTTTTTCCTATACCACTTTGTACGTTGCTTAATAAACCTAATAAAATAAATATAAGGATTTGCGCATTGTTTATTTTTTCATTCCGTATGAGATGAGTCGGGTGGAATGTCACATTGATGCTTTGCGAGTCATAAAAAAATTAAATTTAGATCAGATAAAATCTCTTTTTCGATATTGCACCGACGAGGATTTCGTGGCGTGCATTTGTGAAATTGGTTTGAATATACTAAAAGATAGAGTGACATTGGTTCCAAATTTGAAAAAAAAATTGAAAAAATACAAAAACGTGATCAGACGATTAGCCGGCGCACGAGGCAGCATCCGGGGGAAGCGGAAATTGATCGTTAAACATCCGGAATTGATGAAACTTTTGGCAATCGCCATTGAACCATGAAAAAGATGGTGATCGTACCCGAATCAGTTTTAACTAGTTTGCAATCTAAACCCGGACCATCCTCGACTGCTGAATCAGCCATTACGACCCCAAATACGGTTCCCATTTCCACTCCCATCGTGGAACCCACCCTATCCGATCTTTACGAGTCGATTAAAAAAAATTGCGAGAGGGAACAAGCGAGGAAAAGCTAATTTGGATCAAAAAGTTGACAGATTTATTGCGAGAGCAGCGTGCAGACGCGGGAGAAAATGATGCGGACAAAAAAACTGACCGACTCAAAAGCGGAAAAGTTGCTGCGCACCGTATACTACGACCCGGGAAGCCCCGCTGGCTTCGCTGGCGCGAGTCGACTAAAACTGGCCGTTCGAAATCGAGGAGTGTCGGATGAGCAAATAAGACGTTTCTTGGAAAATTCAGAAACTTTCACGTTGCATAGGCCGACGAGGCGAAAATTTGTACGAAATAGGACAGTGACGTCATCTATAAATTCCAAAATGCAGGCGGACTTGGTAGAAATCGGGTCTCTGAGTAAATACAACGATAACATGCGATTCATCATTACGGCGATCGACGTGCTTTCCAGAAAAGCCTACGCGGAGCCAATATCTGCAAAATCGAGTAAAGTGGTGTTGGAGGGTTTTGATAAAATTTTAAAACGCGTTACGGGTCCCAAAATACAAAAACTACAAACCGACCACGGTTCCGAATGGTTCAACAAAGATTTTCAACAATACTTGAAGCAGCGAATTCATCATTTTGCCACCGAAAATTTTGACACCAAATCCACCATTGTTGAAAGATTTAATCGAGAAATTCAATCTAAAATACATAAATGGATTACTTTTACCGGCCAAAATCGATTCGTAGACAAACTCGACGATTTTCTTCATTCTTACAACACAGCGGTGCATAGAAGCATTAAAATGGCCCCGAACGAGGTGAACCGGACTAACGAAAAAGAAGTTTGGCATATACTCTACGGAGATGACGGCGGGAAAAAACGGAAATTTAAATACGCGTTAGGTGATCACGTGAGGATCTCTAAAGAGCGGGCAGTGTTCACGAAAGGATGTAAACCGGGTTGGTCCGTGGAAATTTTCTAATCGAGTCTAGAGCTTGGGGCATGCACGAAGCGGTTTATCGTCTGCTCGATTTAAACTTGGAAAAATTAAGGGCATCTTTTACGAGAGCGAATTACAAAAAATTGGCGCTCCAGATTGAGGTAAGACATACAAAATCGAAAAGATATTAAAGACGAGAGGAACGGGAAGAAAACGTGAAGTTTTGGTCCGTTGGTCGGGCTATTCGTCCGATTTTGACAGTTGGGAGCCCGCATCGGCGGTCAAAGACATTAAAATGGAGGCGCGCAAAGATTTCTACCTGACTTTAGACCCTTTCACTTCTAAAGATGTCTTTCCGTCAAACACGATGTCGCGCTTCACCACCCAACTTCCCAGTTACGTGGATTTGAGTCGAAATTATGAATTGGCACTCGGGGAATTTGTTTACCCGAATAATTTCACCAATTTTCGGATAAATGACGGGGCGCGGTTTCGTTTGCTCAAACAGCAACGCAAGAAAGTAATATTGCCCGACTACGTGCCTATAGCGCAAACTCGAGACATGGAACGTGTGGCTTGTGTGGACACCGCGGTCCCGGCCATAGATCACCTGTTGAGTTTTGTAAACAAACGATTAGACAAGTCTATGAAAACGGTCGAAGTGGTTAAGTTGAACTGGAAGGACAATCGCGTCGTGATCTCGATCAAAAGGGAACTCAAGTGGTGGTTTCTCGCGATTTAGCGAACGCGTTGGGTTTCAAACAAAAAGTGACATATATATAGATTATTCGGTACGTGCGAGAAATCAGCTGTCTTACCCCAAAAGCGTCGTAAAAAGCCCCAAATGGACCATCGTAGTGGAATCCGAAACCGAGGAAGACATTGACAGTTCCCTGCTATTACCTCGAATTTATTATTCGAACATGCAGAAAGTAATGTACGAAATAAATTCCAAATTAAAATCGTACGCGGTTGTGGCATTCAGTTACAACCCATTCGCGCGTATAACGCGCGTAAGTTTTCCATCCGAGTATAAACATTTGGTGCTAAGTGCGGATTTGGCAAATTTACTTGGTTTTACCAAAGATACGGAAGAGGAATACGTTTTGAATGATCCCATATATGGCGCGCATCGCGTGAATTTTGACGTTAACTTTAATTCGATGTTAATTAATTGTAATCTCGTTGAAAGCGAGTTGATTGGAGGCAAGATGATGCCTCTGTTGCGTTCGTTAAACATAGTGAACTTGTACCTAGCAGTGGTACACAGTTGCTCAAATTGTGGATTATGAAATGTTGGTCCGGATAAGTGAGTAGCAGAAAGGAAAAATGCCCAAATATTGCTCCTAGACTGTGGTCTATGGGATTGTCCCAACCTGAGCATTAACACAGTTGAAGTGAAGATGTTGTTCTGTTGATACACACAAATGGGAGAATCCCAACCGTGTTTCTGCTCCAAGCACTAAGCCTAACTCATATGTGCTAAACAAACTTGCTGGGAAAATCCCTGCTTTAGTTTGCTCACATAAATATACTAGGCACTCAGTTAGGCTGTTATATGTGCTACTACTAATATCATAATATAAATTCTCAAGCAGAAAAAACTCAACTCAGACACAGAATAGTAAAGCACTTGGACATCAGCTGTTATCATGCTGTCATCTTGGCAAGCCCCAAAACCAGAGTGAGAAGAAACACCTAAAAGGTGGAATGACAATAGTGCGAGCCAGCGCCATCTATTGCCAATGGTAAAAACTGATGCACTCAAAAATACATCAAAACTGCAAATCATACAAGTAAATTATACACAATCAATTCACAAACCATAAATCAAGTGGAAAATAAACAATACAAAATACTTATACAATTTGAACAACAAAACTCATATTTACAATAAACTCAAAGAAAAATAAATAAATGTGATGGAATTTACCATGTTGCACCAACAATCACCCCCATAAATTCAACCATTTATTATCAAAACAAAGAACTATGTTAATCAAAATATATTTGCACAAAGATCTTCCAATCTTGTGCCGCCCAGCCACTTCGTGAATATGTCTGCAACATTCCATTCCGTCGGTATCTTGGACAGAGAAATAATCCTTCTTCATAGTATTCTCGAATGATGGCATACTTTACATGAATATGCTTCGACCGGGTCTTCTCTACGTCATTACTGGTAAACTGAATCGAAGCCAACGAATCCGAATGGAAAACAGGTCGATTGACACAGTTCAATAACGGTATCTTCTCGAAAATGTTGGACAGCCAGTAAGAGCTCAATAAGGCGTCAACTGTCGCCACAAATTCTGCTTCCATAATAGAAGCAGCAACGCTCTTCTGCTTTGAGCAGCCCCATCCGACTGCAACACCACCGACATAAATCAGATGACCTCCGAAACTCCTGCACGTCTTGAGATCCGTAGCCCAACTTGCATCAGTGAACACATCTATCTTTTCACCAACACAACTAGACAGATTTATACTGTAATCTCGAGTGTCCATGGCATACTGCAAAATTTGAAGCAATGCTTTGATGTGACTTCCATTGTGCGCTGTGTTGAATTGCGACAAGTATATAACGGAAAACAAATATCTGGTCTACTTCGCAACGCTAAGAACATAAGCGAACCAACCAGCGAACGAAAACGGAAAATCTTTAACAGTATGCCCTTCTTTCGGTTTAAACAAAGTCGTGCCAGGTGTAACCGGAACTCGAATCTTAGCATTCTCTTCGATCCCGTAGTCCTTGGCTAACTTCTCGATGTATTTCATTTGTCGAAGTTTAATCTCTCCATTCGTATGATCAAACTCGACACCAAGTAGCTTCGTTACAATTCTCAGGTTGACGATCTCAAAATCATTCTCAATGTTCGAAATCAACCTCGTCTCGATCTCCTCAGACGATGAAAACAGTACCATGTCGTCAACATACACGACAAGCACAGCATCCGAGTCGAAGGTATAGACGCAATTAAAACCCCAGATCTTCTTAAACCCCATCTTCAAAAGGGCTTGATCTAACGTCTGGTTCCACATCCGGTCACTCTGATGTAAGCCATAGAGCGCCTTGACCAATCTCCAAACATATCCAGGTTTCGAAAGTTTTGCGCCATCCGGAACCTTCATGTGAATCGGCACATCCAGCGGTCCGTATAAATATGCGGCTTTCACGTCCAAATGAACATCTCTCCATCCTCTTAAAACCACCAGGATGGCAAAGAACAGACGAACTAGGGTAAAATTGATTACGGGACTAAAAACCCTCATTGTAGTCTATCCCAAATTGCTGTCTAAAACCCTGAGCGACAAGACGAGCTCTATATCTGACCACTATGCCTTCAGCATTCTTCTTGAGTTTGAAAACCCATTTCGAACCCAGGATTTTCCCGGAAGATGGTTGGGGAACTTCCTCGTAAATCTCCCGATCCTTGAAAGTATCCAGTTCGGAATCCACGGCTTTCTGCCACTCGGCACTTTCTGGACTGGACATAGCTTCCTTAAACGTAGTAGGTTCTCGTACAGTACAATAAGCTCTAAGAGTACGACCAAACAAAGCTGTAGTCGGTTTGGCTTCAGTAG
>JH431290.1:7548-33827 GCA_000239455.1 Strigamia maritima
TTTACTTTAGTGCATTTTTAATTTCATATACTGAATAGAATCTTGAAAAATAATGTTTTGACCAAATAAACACTGGCTTGTTTGATTACTAATGTAGAATGATTTAAAGTTAGAAATGCTTTAATGTTCTCATAACTACAGTACTTGGTGAAAAACAAACAGCCCAGACTCCATTGGAGCCCAGACCGGGACTTGACCCCAGATCCCCCAATAGCCGGTTGGGTGCTTTACCATTAAGCTACCTACAGAATCAGAGACTGAATGTTACTTCACCACTTCACCACTCCACTTCCTACACCACTTGATGTCATTTATTAGACGACAGACATCACTTCGTTGCCATGTACAATAAATCACAATGGCAAGTAACCCCTACCACAAATATGTGATAAGAAATTTGTCACCTAAACATGTTTTTGCTCATCTAATCGTCAAAATCGATTTGAATCTAAACAAAATCAAAAAATTTTGATTAAATGCTAGATTTTTGATGTTTTTGATGTTTCTTTTGAGAGCACATCTCTCCCATATTCCCCTGCGCGTGTGAATTCGCCGCGTGGCGCGCTCCTTTGTGAATTGGGTACCAGACTCAATAATACAACTTTTTCTTGGGAAAAAAGAAGTCCCAGAATGCAATGGCGCCATTGGATTCTGGGACTTCTATTCTCTCAACCCCTCGACAGTGCCGGATTTCTGCCTAGGCCTACAAGGCCCCGGCCTAGAGGCCCAGCCAGCCTAGGGGCCCGGGTGGTCGTATGATTCTATAAATTTTATATAATAACGTAACTATAGTAACATAGACTGTATTATTCGGATGTTTATTAAAGTCATTAAAGTCGATTAAAAATTATATGTTCTCTACTAGTGCATTTAGTTTGCTAAATTTCCAAATTAGCTTCGAGATGGTGGGGGGCCCAAATGTCAAGTGCTTAGGGGACCTGGGTCTCTAAGTCCGGGCCTGCCCCTCGACCAATCACAGCCTCGACATGCTCTCTATGGGAGGTTTAACATTACGTGGCCAGTCCTTTTCATATTGGGTCCTAGATCTTAAGAAGCATTTGTCAAAGTTCAGAAAGCTAAGGTCATCTCAAATAGAAGTTCGGTGCGCTGCTCTTACCTCCATCTAGTGATCAAAAATCAAAATAGCAAACTGTATTTTTTAACCACATTGATTAACTTTTAAACTAGTAGATGGCGCCACCATGCAGACCCTCAAATGTTCAAATGTTGAAATTTGAAATTTCCAATTTACATTAAATAATCGCCAAGGCTATTTCCCCGAAAGAATTTCAAATTCCAGTTCACCTTTCTCATGACCTAGCCTAACGCCTGCGGCGGGCTGACCTCACCTTACAAGGTAAAGTGGACTGGAAATAGAAATTATAGCTACCAGCCGTTCGAGGAAATAGACAGTACGTTAAATAATATTAAAAAAATTAGAAAAAAAGAATTCACATCCACATACCAAGGTATAGAACTCATACAACAACTTTCTATATAAAATTTGTTTATGCACCTACGGTAACTCGTAAGATCCAGACTCACAATTCTTTCAATGTCTTTTGCAACCAGAAATCAATATATATTCTATTTAGAACAATATTTTAAGAGCTAACAACTACAAAAACATATAATGGCATATCCCCTTTTTTAAAAATGAAAGTAATCCTTGCGTGTATGAATGAATAGAATCAATAGAATTTCACACCAAATAAACGAATTCTAACAACTGGAAAGCCTGAAACTAACAGTACCAGTAACAACCACAAATGACTCAAGTAAGAATTTCAAATTGTTTGTTTCTTTATACACAAAACGAAACTAACAAAAAATTAATAATAATAATAATAATAATAATAATAATAATAATAAATAACATTTTTACAACGAAAACTGTGGTGTACAAGTACCAAGTACTGTATATCGATGCGAGTGCGTCATTACTTTTTTGTGTGTTTAGATGGGTTGTGATTAGATATCTTTTATCACTAGAAGTTCATACACGGCAGTTGTTGCAAACATAATAACTCACAATCTGGTAAATATATAACATTATAATTACCCCGTGCCCACATTAAACATGCAATTACTTGATATTTCACTCTGTCAAATGCAAATCAGAGATTAATATAAGTAAAAAAGCATTTTAGAGTTTCAGTTTCGATTTACAGTTCTTGATTAATTCATACCAAAAAAAAATTTATTATTTATCATAAAAATAAAAATTATCACTTTTTAGGTGACTTAAATTTTTTTCCCCGAATTAAATACATTTACAAAAATATTTTTAATAAAATAAAACGACCCGGCTCTCTTAAAGAGGGAAAAAGGGGAATTTCCCCTTCACAGATTGTTTATCCCACTTGCAGCTTGGCAGCATTCCAACTCGCTTAGAGGTAAATATTCTCTTAGGATATTATACCCAAAAATATATCGACACAATATAGAACGTCTATATAGATTTTATACAGAATTTTCTTATTTTTTATTTTTTCTTAGAAAAATGGATTGTCATGAGTACGGTACCTCCATATTCCTTCGAGTAATATCAGTCATCCGTAACCACCCCGAATTCTACGCTAAAAACCGAATAAACAATGCATTCCGCGAATTACATCGAATTTACTCCACATCACTCACCGAATCCAGACCGAACTTATTTGACGACCCCGCTATGAGAGTAGCGTACATGTACCTCTATTTCACCGGAATTTGTTCAGTAACGCAGATAATTTGGTCCAATATTTACAAATCGCTCGATTTATCGCTCAAACCGTATGTGGATGGCATCATTAAAAAATATTCAGTTTCGATTCACTCTATTGGAGGTGGACCGACAACTGACGTCATAGGTTTCCATTTGTTTTTAATATCGTTGGGAGTGACGGGTGTGACTGATGCGTGTGTACTTGATGCTTGTACTCAATGGAAGGATGTAGGAGATGGATTAATCAGGGGTTATGACTCGTCGTCTAATGAGTTTAACAGACGGATTAATTGCAGATTTTGCGGTTTTAATTTTGCTAATGTGAGTTTTGTGTGTGTGTTTTGTGTCAGAGATCCAGCTAAAAAATAAGAAATTTTGAAATCTATTTTTTTTTTAGCAAAAATTTAATTTTTTTTTTTTACTGGTATTTGATATTGATATTTTTGAATTTTTTGGAAATTTTTTAGACAAAATTTAATATTTTTTGATTTTTTTGGGTGGATTTTGTATTTATTTCTTCATTTGGTTAATTTTTTGGTCACAATTTGATATTTTTTTGATTTTTCGGAAATTTTTTGGCCATAATTTAATATTTTTTGGGGATTTTTTTGGCTTATTTGGCAATTTTTTGTCCAAAATTTAATATTTTTTTTGATATTTTTGTTCATTCGTGCAATTTTTTGGTCAAAATTTAATATTTTTTTGATTTTTTTGTTTATTTGGAAATTTTTTGTCCAAAATTTAATATTTTTTTGATTTTTTTGTTTATTTGGAAATTTTTTGTCCAAAATTTAATATTTTTTTGGGTTTTTTGTTCATTTGTGCAATTTTTTGGTCAAAATTTAATATTTTTTTTCTAGAATTTCAGTGATATTTCAGTTAAAAACAACTTAAATAAAGCTGATGTTGTGTCTATTGTAAAATTTTTTAGTGCTGTAACTAATGTTCCAAACCGTTTTGGAAAACTTCAGGTTTGTCATGGTTTAAAGGGGCAGCTTCACTGCAGTACTCGCTATTTGTGGCATTCGTATATTGACATCACATTAAAATATTAAAATAACAAAAAACTACTTGATCAACACATTCGATATTAATTATTTTTGATCAATTAGTTATTATATTAATTAAACAAAATTTAAAAAAAAAAAAATTATTATTCAATTTCTTGAATATCAAATTGGGATATATAAAATTGTATGAATTTCGATTAGAAAAAAAAATTTTAAGCAAAAAATAAGAAAAAATTGACAATTCTTCATTTATTTCATCTTTCATGGATTACCATCTTGTAACTATGCAAATTCTCATAATTTCAAATTTCAAAAATTCCCAAAAATGCCGCAAACATCCGAGTAATTCACCAATTTAAATTTCCACATTTACAAATATTTCATTTTTCCAGGAATTAATTTCTTCTATGAAACCTAACTCCTTGCTATTTTTCATGGACAACATTCTCCCACCAGTACAACAAAGTCTAAGATCAATTTTTGAAAACCTAGGACTTACATGTCTGAAATGGGTATGTAAACCTTCACAAAGTAAAAAAAATTAAACATTCAACTAAAAAAATTTCCATATCTTCAGAATACTCTCATAGAAACTCAAATATCATTAAGTTACAACCACGAAAACTTCGATTTTCGACCACAACAGAAAATGAAAGTGTGCGCCACCTTATGGATCAAACTAAACCGCCAATCAATAACTCCTCAAACAGTTGCAAATCAGAACTATCAAACAATTAATACTAATAACCGCCCTCAATCAGTTGTCAATCATCCCCAATCAGCTATTAATTATCCTAATTCAGGTATTAATCAACTACAATCAGGTATTAGTTATCAATCTGTTATTAACAGACCCCAAACACCCATTAGTAGTCCTCAAACGCCCATTAGTCATTCAATTTCAGTCATTACTCATCCCCAATCAGGTAGTCGCCATCAATCTGTTGGAATTCGTCCCCAATCTGTTGGAATTCGTCCCCAATCAGGTCTTAGTCGACCCAATCAGGTCTTAGTCGACCCCAATCAGGTCTTAGTCGACCCCAATCAGGTCTTAGTCGACCCCAATCAGGTCTTAGTCGACCCCAATCAGGTCTTAGTCGACTCCAGTCAGGTTTTACTCAACACCAATCAGGTTTTACTCAACCCCAATCAGATTTATGGGTTCGGCCATCTTCATTCGGTCGATCTCCTAGCCCTATACATTCACCATTAAATAAGAATGATGAAGATGATAATTGCTGCTGTACTTTACTTTAGTGCATTTTTAATTTCACAAACTGAATAAAATCTTGAAAAATAATGTTTTGCCGAATAAACACTGGCTTGTTCGATTAGTAATATAGAATTTCTCGCCACAAAAACAAGGTCGAAACCTCACAAACCATAAGACATCACAATATATACTTTTAGTACAATAGGTCATTAACCAATAGGAGTTTCGTGCACGAATTGTTAAATAGAGTTTAAACACTAAAAATGGAATAGATTCATATGAAATTAACATATAAAAAATTAACTATGACATTATTTTAAGCAAAAAAAAAAGAAATTTATTAAAAATTTAAGTTATATTTGTACACAAAGTACAAAAATGTTGATACAATTTATTATGAAATTATTATCAGAAAAATATTTATAAAACTAAATTGAAATTAGTCAAAAACCTTGCACACACTTTTTTAGTTTAATATATACAACTGCAATAAAATTAAATATTAAATTGTAAATTCTTTTTTTTAAATATTAAAACTGCAATTATAGATATGACGGTGTTACAAGAACAATATTTACACTTCTGTTCTAAAAAAAGTCATTTAGAAATAAAAATTCATTAAATAAAAAATAAATCAATGAAAAAATAAATGCTACTAAAAAATATTAATCTCCTGATGTCATTTTATTTATTTATTTTTTTTAAAGTATAAAATTAGTAATTGTAAGGTCCATACTGAGATCCATGATTGTAATAAGGGCCGCCCGGATACGCATAACCATATCCATACTGCTGTTTAGTGGGGTATGTTGGCATTAGATATTGCATATTAGTGGTTTGTTCCTTGACTTTTTCATCATGAAGACATTTAGCAGCACAGAAAAACAATATGGCTGAAATCAAGCACCATCCAATGCCAATCCAGCAAACTATATAGGACCAGCCGTAGTTAAATGTGACATTATCTCTTAAAACCTGAAAAAAAAGAAGAGATGTGTTATAATTTGGAATTTGAATGTTCAAAAAGTTTACGACATAAATTTTTCATCGAAACAACGTCCTTAAAAATGGCAAAAATTAAGTTTTAAGCTTTGTTTGTAGTCTAAACAGCTTATTTGAGTTTGGTTAGGGACATTGTTGGCCACTGCTGGCGGGGCTGTCTGTGAATTCACAAATTCTCGATTTAGTCTCGCGTTTATCTCGTTTTTAAAATTGTCGTCTGCTAGTTTCAAAACCTCCAACATGAATTTAAACCGAAGAATAGTTTAAAAAAATATTTTTAAGGGTTTTAAAACATGCCTGATCCAATGGCACAAATAAAAATTATGATGTCGTAAACCCTTTAATTTTTGCTTTACCTTTTCCCAGCTGTTATAGAAAGGTGGTTCTTTAAGTTTTGATCTTTCATAATATTCTTTACCATGCCATAATCCCATTCCTCCTGCACAGAAAAGACCTAGAAAATATCAAGTAAAGTTATTATTAGGTTTGCAATACAATAGCCATGAACATTTTCCAAATGTGCCAATAAATCTGAAGATATATGCAATATCTGCCAATTACAATGTGAAGTAGGTGAATTTTATCATTAGAAAATGTAGGTCTGGTGTTATTTCAACATTAAACTCTTTTTTTATAATACAAATTCAAATTAAAAAAGTTGTTATGTTCTTGGCAAAAATTGAATACAACCTAAAATCAAATATTAAGAAATAAATATGAAGTAATATTTATTTGATTTTGAAATATTGAATTACTGATTTTGTATAAGTTAACTAGTGGCGCATGGTAACAAAATCCAGAAACTATAAATCTAAAAAAAAATATTATAATTTTTTTTTAATTTTCAGATAAACTAAATTTATCTAGTTCACAAATTTCTTCAAAATTAGATCAAAACACTAAAAAAAAAAAAAATATCCATCCAACCTTAAAGTTTATTCTAAAATATGACATCACATTTTTTAAAGCGGGAAATTCAAATCCAAAGTTTTAATTCACAAATTCATGTAAAAAAAACAACAAAAAAACAAAAAAAATTCAGTTTTTCCAACTAGAAGTTGCACATTGATTTTATGTAAACTTTAATTTGACTCATTCATCAGATAAGATTTTAATTAAAATGATGATAGTTACCTGCAACCAACATGAGAATGCCAGTGGCCACAATTCGACCTGATGAACGACACCAGCAACCAGCCACACCCGTGATAAAAGCCACACCTACCCAGAAGAAGCTACAGATGACAAGAGCAATGCAAGCCCTACCCATATCTGAAAAATCAAAAACAATTGAAAGTCGATTTCAATGACCTCAATTGCAAATTATCAACAATATTCAACATTTCAACACTTTTATTTGTATTTTATATAACTTGTGATTAAGTAACATGATTCAGGTCTTTATGTATGTCAATTAAGTACATAAAATGCATTTTACCATGCAATTTAATTTGAAAAACTCAAAATTAGTATTTATGATCCATATAAAATGCTATTTAACATATTTAACATGCAAAACATGAATTTTTGTTGATGTTAATCAATTTAAATATAATAAATAAATAAAAAGAAAAAATTTTAGCTTTTAATATACAACATTTCCAAGTCCCCCCAATGAAGGAGTAAACTTTCTCAAGGGCACCTGGGCGTCTGACAAGTAATTACCCACAAGAATGGAATGTGTTTAGGGTTTTTTTTTAAATTTCAGCTTAGGTCATAGTCATTTAGCAGTAAATTTGAGCTGCAGCAAATGAGAAATTTTTATATCAACAAAAAAAAATTTATTCTAAAAAAATAAAAATAAAAAAATATTATGAAGAAATGAAATGTTGAATAATTGCTCAGTTTAGTCTCATCAGACTTCCTTTTCTCCAGGAAATGTTATACTTACGTAGCCATGCCCACTGATCTTCACTAAATTTTGCTGTTTCACTTCCTTCTGGTATGTGGTAGTCAACATTTATGCAATAAGTTTCTGTTGGTGAAATGTAGGTAACCACTATAACAAAATAAAAAATAAAAAAAAATTATTTATTAATAAGATTTTTTTTTTTAGTTGCATGATTCATTCAACTTCCCCTCTTTCTTAATGTATAAAAAAAAAATGCTTTCTACTTGAGTCATGAATTTCTAGACATTGAACTTGATTGTTATAAAATTAAATCAAAAATTCTTTAAAATTAAAATTTAAAATTTAAAAAAAAAAAAAAAAATTAAGAATAATTTAAATACTTGAATGAACTTGCTCACTCAAACAAATTCCTCTCATATTTTGACCCAACCTGACCTCATGAAAGCTTAGAAACTAAGTAAATAACAATAAAATATAACTTAAAATTTCAAAAAATAAAGGTAAATGACATCATACAACCTACTCATGAATTTTTCAATACTCCTAACCCTTTTTTCAGATATTTTGATTAAACAAGAGAGAAAAACAAAAAAACCTACACATTAATTATATATTTACTCAGTAACATGTAGGTTGAACTCCAGTATTGTATTTAAAACTTTAAAAAAAAAAAAAAAAAAAAAAAAACAATTTTGAGGTCATGGTAAAATTTTCCCTTTTTCCACCTCCACAAAGACCACAATCTTATAATTTCCTACCACCAAACAACTTTCATGACCAAAACCCCTATTATTTTTAGAAAATAAAAGTCCCATCAAATTCCATAAACCCAGAAAGGTTTTTATGACCAAAAAAAACTGACTTTTATTATCAGGCCATTCACCCCATGACTTCTAACCCATACAATTACATTATGACCTACCTTGAGTCATGAAACCAATCAGAAGACTCACTCAAGTGAGTACAATCCATTTTTTTTTAGATACTGACTGAGCCCCAAGTTTCTTTATATTGATGCATGGCAATGCACTGCATGTGAAACACCAATGACTCATCAAACAACCAATTCCACAAGGATCAGTTTATTGTCTTCACTTCACCCCCTTTTACAAATTGCCAAAACCCACCACACCCAAACTACAACTAACTCTCTTCTGTCAACTCCCCACCTGCAAGAAACTTTTCTTTATTTGGCCAGGAAGTCTGTTAACAAAGAAAACTCACATCTGCAAAAGCTCAACTCAGTTTGCATTTCCTTTATTCAACAATGAACTGAATTATTTTATCAGCTTTGCCTTATTTAGGCCTTGAAACTGATTAGATGTTTATGTAAGAGTTGATATTTTAATTTGATGCAATTATTAAGTATTATGATGCACTTTTGTTGTTTTTAGATGACATGAAGCAATGACTAGACATCTGATGGCCTCAATTTCAATCAAATGTCCTTTGAATGACATTACATTATTGCAATACAACTATTGGCCTATCAAAATTTGAATAAACTAATGTTGCAATTGAAAATTGCCATTGTAATTGTAAATTCACAGCAAAATCCTTGCAGAAGGGTGTGAATTGTTATTTTTACATTTCAAGGATGTCAAGAAATACTCCAATAGCTATAATAAAGAAGAATATAAGCATTTTGAGATGATCATATGAAAGATATATATCTTTATGACTAGTTTTGCATTATTTATTCAGTGTGGAAACATCCTGAATGATGAAACATGAAAATTCTCAGGTTTATTTTTTTATAGTATGCAAACTTTCTCTATGTGGGCCATGTAATTTGGGTTACATTTAAGTTCATCAGTGCAAAAGGTCAACAAGTTAGACATTCTTTCAAGTATCTTCAAGTTATCAGATATTGCATGAATATAGTCTTGAAATGACCTTAACCATAATTAAGGCTATTAAAAATAAGGAAACAAATAGATAAAACAATCACAAAGGATTAGGCCTAAACTTTTTTGGGCTGAACATGCAGAAAAGAATACTTTTTAACCTGTCAATTAAAATGAAAACTCAAGGTTTTGCTTTAAATAAAAAAAAAATAAAATAAAAAAAAATAAAAAAATTATAAAATAGCTATCATTTTTTTTATTCCTTTCAGATCAACCCATTTCTTATTTGAGAGGAGAAGTAGACACAACATTCCAAACAAGCCAAACAAGGCTTGCCTTGGGTGGTTTTTACTTCAACCAAATGGCATGAAGCAAGCACACTTACACCTTGAAGTCTGAAACCAGTTATTTTCTGATAATATTCTGGATGACCATCAATATGGTTTATACCAAACAAAAATCCCCAATAAATAAAAAAACTAATTGTTATAATGAATAAATAATAATAATGAAATCAATTGTTAACTAATCAAAGTTTAGATAACATTCAATTTCACTTACTTCCTTATGGCCCACATTGAATGACACTTTGTGTAATGTATATTGCAGATCTTCAAGTTTTTTTCATTCATTTTGCTCTAATTTATTTGATTTGTATCTTATACTTCCTCAGTTCACACTTGTTGGTTTCCAAACAATATTTCATTCATATTCTTATAATCCTTCCTGAAATCTTGAATAATATTTATTTTTCCAACCATGGAAGATTGTCTCAGACTGGTAACTCATCTAAAAACAACACAAGTTTGAAAAATCTATTGTGATAATATACCTGATAATTTTCACAGACAACTGCAGAAGAAAATTCAACAAATTCCTAAATGTTAATAACTCATAAAAACTAACTTTATACATCCTGTTTGGACTTTGAAAAGGAAAAGATGGATCACACTAAAATAGTAAAAAATATAAATGAACTTCTCAGTTTACACACTTAAAAAAAATTAAAAAATTAGGCTTAAAGTATATAGGCCTAATTCCCTTCAATTTTTTTTTTTGGAAAAATCTTTTTGTCACCTTTAAAACAATGGTAGAAAAATTTAGATAAGGTTGAGAGATTTTACTCAAGCATGTCTGACTTGTAGGTCAATTATGTAGATTTTTTTTTGTGAATTAAACTTCCCCTAATTTTTTTAAAAAAATTTTTATAAGAATGAAATTTCCTCATGAAGAGTTGAGAATGACATGCGGAAGTCCAGGAGTGAAATAACAGTTTGAATTGCTTGCATAAAAGTGCATTAACTGATTTATTATTACTAGTTAATATGCAAAAGGTTAAGTGTTTTTGCTGATAGGTCATTTTTTTTTTTTTTGATTTGTTGACCTTATGACCCAAGTGAAAAAAAAAAATTAATTTTTAGACAGTTTAAATGGTAAAATAGAATTTTTGTTTTTGTTTTTAAAAAAGGGTTTTGCAGTCTGTTTTTTGTTTATTATGCAATAAGAAATGAAATGTCATGAGAAAATTAGTCCTAATTTTTTCCCATGTGGAAATTCCTTTAAGAAACCAGTTTGACTGTGACAAGAAGAACCTATAAGTGTGTTTGAGCATAACCAATTTTAGAATGGCAGAAGTCAAGCATGGTTTAATTCTAATGGCATAATATTTGAATTTGGAATGTATGCTTTACAGTACAAATGGTTGTTTGAGGTCTTAATAATAATGTTAATCAAAGTAAAAAAAAATTTTTTTATAAAACAGTATAAAAAACTATAAAACACCAAAAACAACATAATACAAGAATAAAACTTACTTAAACTCCTAAAACTGAAAAAAAGCACTCAAAACTTCCAAAAAGAAAAATAATGTTTTCCTAAACATCCAAAACATCCAAAACGCCCCAAAACCAGACTAAAACCTACCTAAACACCCCATATCAACACAAAACGCCCCAAAACCAGACTAAAACTCACCTAAACATCCCAAAAACTACCCAAAACAAGCCAAAACAACACAATACCAGATTAAAATTAATCCAAACACCCCAAAACAATTCAAAACTAGACTAAAACTTAACCAAACACCTAAAAACAATCCAAAACCAGACTAAAACACACCTAAACACAAAAATTACGAACTAAAACACTCAAAAAGAAGCCAAAACAAGCCAAAACAACCTAAAACCAAACTAAAACTCACTCAAACAACTCAAAACAACACAATACCAGATTAAAACTAATCCAAACACCCCAAAACAATTCAAAACCAGACTAAAACTCGCCCAAACACCCCAAAACAATCGAAAATCAGACTAAAACACACCTAAACACAAAAATCAGAACTAAAACACTCAAAAAGAAGCCAAAACAAGCCAAAACAACCTAAAACCAAACTAAAACTCACCCAAAAAACCAAAAAACGCCCAAAAAAAGCAAACATTCACAAAGAAAATAAGTTTAAAAACAACTTACACTTTTTAGGTCTATCACTGGGAAAACACTCCCTAAAAAGACCCACATCTCGATGATAATACATTTTCTCCTGATCAAACTTGGCCACAGTCTTGGCATCATTATTAATAGCCAAAACAGTTTTAATTTGCGTGCGGTTCACACGAACTTCAGTCCAATTGTCCGTTCCGAACGCGATGGCGATCAAAGTGACCGCCACAACTCCACTGATGGTTGCCAAGGACAACGTGACTGCAGAACACGACATGATTTTTCGTATAACCAGTTAACCACACGTCGATAAGTGAAATTTTCACGGATATTAGAACATATCCTATTGGGATTCCACGTTGCACTTATTCACATCCGATTTGGCTCTGGACTTGTGGTTGCGAAGAAAATTGAACAAGTAATGGCTGCTGCCTGCCTGCATGTCAAATCGCAGGGACGAATACCTGTTTGAGTCATGTGGTTTGGTTTGGCCAATCAGAGTGGACTTGATTGCTCCAGGCAATGTGCTCATGTGCAACAGGTGCGTTTTGGACGACGTCACGCATATGGAAGAAGAAGTTGTGGTTGGTGAGTCGATTGGGTTGGTGGGTGGGTGATAGGAAGAATAAATGTTCAATTTTATTTTATTTTATTTTATTTTATTTTATTTTTGTTACATTATATTATTGTTTTTAATTATTTTCTGGATAAATTTTGACGTCATTACTAAGATCCTGAGGAATTTTTTACTGACTGTTGATGTAGCATGTACTTCAACACGACCATAGTATTCGAGACGAAAAAACATCGTGTACTGGTATGTTTCGGACATCACAGTTGGTATTCCTATGTAGTTAAACGATAGTTAGACAATAGTAAAACTCCCAAAACTCCATAACAGACATCTGTTGATGAAAAATCTATAGAGGAAGGTTTCCGTCCGTCCGGCTGTCACATAAAAAGCGCTTCAGCTAAGATTTCCGCTTTTTGCCGCTAGATAGCGCTCCCCGGTTTTTTTAACAACGAGCGGTACGCATGGCGATCATTTTTAAGCCTATTCGTGTGTTTGGATATTGACAGGATGTGGTGATTTTATGGGATTAACATTTGAGTTTAATTTTTTATTAGAATTTTTTTTGACGATGATGAATCAAAAATGATTATTCAGAAAAACTTAAGCAATTCGAAGATGATTTGGCGGGGGGGGGGGGAATGTTTACAAGGTTTAAAACCATTGGAGAAAAAAAGCAACAAACAGGTGTTGTTAATAGGAAAGGACCAAAAAAAGAAACGTGCAGAGAGTCATTGGTGACGGGATTTTAGAGATTTAACGAGTTAAACGAGATTTCACGGTCATTAATGATGGGATTTTAAGGGTAAACGAGATTTTAAGGGTTAAACAGGATTTTAAGGGTTAAACAGGATTTTAAGGGTTAAACAGGATTTTAAGGGTTAAACAGGATTTTAGGAGTCATTGGTGATGGAATTTTGGTGATCTAACGTGATTTTAAACAGGATTTCCTGGCTGGTCATTGGTTTAGTGATTTAACGGGATTTTACAGGTTAACCGGAATTTCATGGATGGGATTTTGGTGATTTAACAGGATTTTAAACAGGATTTCATGGCGGGTCATTGGTTTAGTGATTTAACGGGATTTTACAGGTTAAACGGAATTTCATAGATGGGATTTTGGTGATTTAACAGGATTTGATGAACGGAAATCTTCCTCTATAGAATACCGGAAGCGAAGCGAAGGGCTAACAGCCAAGACTACCTTTCTCTCAAGGTTGTCTTGTACCAGCTTGTATAATACAGAAATCGAAGTTTGTGGAAAGGAAAAAAAATAGCATATGTGACCATTGTATAAAATAACAATGACTAAGCACCCACCCAGGTAACACCGAATGTTGCTGCAACGTTGCTGCAATGTTTAGAAATAACATTTGCAATGTTGCATCATTGTTCCACATGACACTTCTTCTGACATTGCTGCACTGTTGCAACATTGCCATAATGGTGCAGCAACATTTGAAGTAACATTGACAAAAATCAAAGTTAATTTTGTTGATCAAATGTTTGTTGCCAACATTGCAGCAACATTTTGAAGTAACATTGACATATATCAAAAATTCATGTTTGTTTCAATGTTTATTGCCAACGTTGCAGAAATGTCGTAAACATTGCCAACATTCAGGTGATATTCCGAACACTCCAGCAACATTTGCATGTTACCTGGGCATCTAGCCCCAATTTGGAGAAATGTACAAAATTAAAAAAAACAAAAAAACAAGTGAAATAAAAACAACAAACAATGGACATATATGTCTTCAATCATATTGTATTTTCATTTTCAAAGAATAAAATCAATTCTACACAGATTATTATTAATTAAAACAACACACAAAAGTGATAAAATTTTTACCTCCCATTTCACAATTAATTATGAAAAATTGTTTAGATCATCACAAAAAAAATGAAGGAAAAAAAAAAATCAAAATCAGTTTGTTGTCTTCTGTGCTGGCATCATCGAATCGGTCGTGTCGTCTTTTTCCCTTCTTTGTGACAGTTAAACAAATACTTCATAATTTGTATCAAGACAAATTAAATGGACAATACATTTTGACAGAATATTTATAATATAGAAACTAAGATCAATTAAAATCAAAAACAATCTATCACAAAGATATTACTAACTAACAATCAGTTACGAAGAAAAAAAAAGTTTTGTTTTTGTCTTTTGATATAAAATTCATTTTAGTTGGGAGGTCGTTTATTTCGTAATAGAAATCGTGTAGAAGTCGATTATTCTCCAGGAATAAAAGTCGTGAGAAGCAAAAAAAAAATTATTATAGTAATAATAATAATAATAATAATAATAATAATATTAATAATAAATAAAGAAAAGGATTGTTTCTGTTTTTAGAAGAAAATAAAATTGCGAAGGCTTCATTTTTGATTTTGCTTAAAATAAAATTCAATTGTATTTTGCAAAATTCAGGATGCTGGGTAAAAGGTCATTTAAAATATGCTTAAGTCAGCAGGCTGAAAAAGAATAAAAAAAAAAATAAAATTAATAATTGAAATTATAAAATATTGATTTTAAAATGAATTTAGAAGAGTTTTTAGAAGATAATCAAATTAGTTTTGAAAATTATTTTCTTTGGATAAATTTTTACTTTTCGTAATTCTGACAACCAATAAAAAATAACATTCAAATTTTTTTTGTTAAGGAATTCCCATTTATTGTAAATCTTCAGATATAGAGCGCGGCTTTACGGTTATTCGTGATCGCCAATTCAGCGTTGGAATTTTGTTTAAAATCTTTACAAATTTGAATTTTCAACCATGCAACTAAAAGACCAAATCATGTCAGACAGAGCACTATTAAACTTCAGAATTCCTGTTTTTAATTTGTAGACAGAATTCTGTAGTGATCTGACAACCCTTAGCTAAAATTTTCCGATAAAATTTACAATAAATATAATTTGAATTTTTGAATGTTTCTGACACTAATGCAAGTAATTATGGGGCTAAAAACCATTTTGAAAGAAGGGACACTAACATTTTTTACTAATGCAAAGTACTTACAAGGGCAACATATGTACGAGCTATTTCGGATTTCAATAAAAATTAAACCATTAATTTATCAAATGTTATTAAACAACATACTAAAACATTTTGCTCCTACGAGAAGCCAAAAATCGTGAAATGTATTCAAAGTTGGCACAATTTTATATGTGTATATATGTGTATGGGATCTGTTTACTTCATCGACTGACATTTCATCGACTGACATTTTATCCCCAACGTTTCATCGACTACCTTTCATCGACAGCATTTGATAGAACGTTTCATCGACCGGTCAGTTCATCGACTAGTCAGTTCATCGAATTTCGATATTTTAAAATTTTTTTTATTTTTTTTTGTTGGTGGGATTTAAAAGCTTAGTTTAGGAAGCCCACGCAGTGGCCCCGCCGGAGGCGTTAGAGCGGAGTTGCGCAGCGCAGCGGAGCAACGATACGCGTAAGCGCTGCTTGGGAAAATTCTCATTTTCGATAAAACGTACCAAGCATTCGATAAACCGTCAGTCTATGAAACAAGGCGATAAAACGTCAGTCGATGAACCAAACCAGATCCATGTGAATGTGTACGCTGGCCTGTTTGCTCACATCCCCACAGAAAATGTTTTAGCATGTTGTTTAATAACATTTGATAAGTTAATGGTTTAATTTTTATTGAAATCTGAAATACGGTAGCTTGGCTTGCCCTTGTTAATTAAAAAGATCCAACAAATAAAACAAATTTTAGATTATATAGAAAGAAGAGTTAATAAGAAACATGAAAATGCAGGACAAGAAACAATGAAATGGCACATAGAAGCCCCCACTTACAATAATATACAGAAAATACATGCTTATTCCATCATATCGTCAATCAGTCTTTTTCGCGGAGTAGGCTGAAAGAAGAAGTAGCAAAGAAAAAAAGAAAAAAAACAAAAAAAAAAAAACAGAAAAGCAAAAGACACAAAGAAATAGTGAAAGCCGGGACAGAAGAAAGATAGAGAAAAATGTAGAATAGGCCTAGAATTTATACATACTACTATAGAATTGAGAAATTCCCCCTTTGCAGAATAACATACCTATTAATTTTCATTGGATAATGGGTAAGGAACTTAAAAATCATGAGCATCTGGGAAGGAGTTAAAAGAGTTGAACATCGGAGGGGGACGAGTTGGCTGAAAAATATAAATTTTTTAATTTTTTATAATCAAATTTGCCCCTGGATTAAATTAAAGGCCTATTTAATTAATTTTACAATTTAATTCAACGAATTTCTGTCGGAAACATTAGGAAATTGTTAGGTTTCGATTTCCAGTAGAGGTTTCGTTTTCTTCATCCGGGAACAATTTCCTTAGTTTCTAACATTTACAACATTTTAATTGGTCAATTTAATCATCCACAATAAAAACAACACATTAAACACCACAAAACAATATCTATACACTGGGCCTCAACTTACCACTGGGCTCATGCGACCTGCTGATCCAGAGCTCCTGTTTCGGGCGCGGAGTTTACCCAAAGTGTTTTCTGCAATCTCACAACGCTCTTCCGCTTCTTCCAGTTCTTGTTGTACCTTGCGGAACTTGGCCAAGTTAAGGGCAGCGATTTCCTCCTAAAAATTTTTTTTATTTATTATAACAAACCTCCATTTTGTTTTTCGAAGTTAAAATGACAGTAAATAACATACGGCTTCTTCAATCTGTCTCTTGTAGGTCTTGATCTTCTGTTGCAATTTGTCAACCAAATCTTGCATTCTTTCGTGGTTCTTGCGGTCCTCTTCAGCCTGGAAGGTCAGCTCCTTAATACGGCGTTCTCCTCTGCGCATGTTCTTCTGGGCATCGGTTAGACGGCGTTGTTCGTTATCCAATTCGGCTTCCAATTGTCGCAACTGAGTTCACCAATAATTAACATCAATCATTCAATGTTTAATACACTCATAGAAAAAATGTCGGCATTTTACTCCATTTCTAGAGTTATGTGCACTGCCCTGTGGCCAACTCCATAATCAGAGTAATGGTACTCCAAAACGAGAGTTTGGTGTGTGAAAAACTACATTTTTGAACTAACAGTACTTTGAAATGGAATATCAAAACTCTGAAATTGAAGTATTATTACTCTTTTAAATGTGAGAGTTGGCCATGGGACAAAATGGAGTAAAATGTAAACATTTTTTCTACGTATGGGTGTATCCTAACATACCTTCTCTTCGAGTTTCTGGATGATCCTCTTGCCACCCTTGAGTGCTTGCGCCTCGGCCTCATCCAAGCGAACTTGTAAGTCCTTAATTTGTTGTTCCATTCCCTTTCGAAGCCTCTCCAATTGCTGTGCGTGTTCCTGTTCAGCTCTCAATTCATCAGCCAATCTAGCAGCATCAACCATTGCTTTCTTGGCCTTCTCTTCTGATGATTTGGCTTCGTTCAACATTTCATCAAGATCAGCCTAAGAAAACAAAGATACAATACTTGTAATATCAGTCGCTCTAAATTCACCTTTGACTACTTACATGCAATGTTTGCAGCTCGCCTTCCAACTTCCTCTTTGCAATGGACAGCGATGAGTTATTGGCCGCGAGTTCATTCAATTGATCGTGGGCTTCTGCAAGTTCACTTTCGCATGAACGACGAATGCGGTCAGCCTAAACAGAAATCCCCAACAATCAATATCAACAACAATTATCTTTTGATTGGGTGCTTACCTGTTCTAACAGGGCCCTGCTTTCCTCCAACTCTCCTTGTAAAGTGGTGGCACGACGCTCAGAAACAGACAACGCCTCTCGGGTTTCGTCGCGCGCACGTTGTTCTTCTTCCAATGCTGCTTGTAACTCCTTGATTTGATTCTGGTACTTCTTAATGTTCTTTTGTGCTTCTGCATTTGCCTTGTTGGCATGATCAAGTGCGATCTCCAATTCATTAATGTCAGACTCCAATTTCTTCTTCATGCGTAGAGCCTCAGCCTTGCCCTTGGCTTCCGCTTCCAAGCTAGCTTGCATTGAGTCAATAGCACGTTGATGATTCTTTCTGTAAGCAAAAGCATTGGAATTAAGCAATCCTTATTGGGTTTTTCCAAAAATTCTTACCGGGTGTTCTCGAATTCCTCTTCCTTCTCTTGGATGCGACGGTCAATTTCTTGTCGAACTTGGGACAATTCAAGTTGGGCACGCAAGACTTTGTTCTCTTCTTGTTCAAGGGCAGCTTCAGCCTCCTCTAGAGCCGCCTGCAGCTCCTCCTTCTCCAATTCAAGTCTCTTGCGCGACTTCTCCAATTCGTGCACGCTTCGGCCTCCTTCGCTCAATTGATCAGTGATATCTCTGATTTCATCTACTCAAAAGGAAATAATATCATTTTAAGACAAAGAGTTTAGTGAGTGTTCGTTGTTTTTTCTTTACCGGCCAAGTTCTTATTCTCTCGTTTGACGGCTTCCAGCGCATCTTGAGCTTCTTCGTGGCTTGCTCGGAGTTTGAAGACTTCGGTGCTGTAGTTTCTGCACTCCTTTTGGGAGGCATCCAATTCGGCAGCCAAATCATCAACCTTGGCTTTCCATTCACCAATGATTTTATCAAAGGCCTTCTGCTTCTTCTCCATGGCATTGGCCAAAGAAGTGGCTCGCTCAACATCAACAGTCATGTCCTCCAATTCGCTTGCCAAACGGTGTTTCTGTTTCTCCAAGTTGGCGCATTTACCGTGCACTTGTTCAATTTGTTCTTCAGCTTCAATCAATTTGGCTTGCAATTTACGCCTAAAATCAAAGAAACAGAAAAAGTAAAAGAAAAATTACAATCAAATCAATAATTCCAGAATAAACAGCAACAAAATTACTTGGCTTCTTCCAATTCTTCAGCACGTGCAAGTCCTTCTCCCTCAAATTTAGCTCTCCACAGTTGAACCTCAGCATTAGCCTTGGACAATTGCCTGTGCAAGTCATTCTTGGCTTCTTGTTCTTCTTCGACTTGTTCCCGCATCACATCGACATCATGTTCCAAGTTACGGTACTTGCCCAACAAGCTCGATCGTTCCCTGCTTTCTTCGTCAGCCGTTCGCTTGGCTTCATCCAGTTGGGACATCAGAGATGACTTCAGTTTGCCTAATTGGCTCACTTGGCTTTCAGCCTCCTCCAATTGCCTGGTCAATTCGCTGTTCTCAGCTGCCACTCGTTTCTTAGCTGCATCAAAGTCACTTAAATTGCGGTTAGCATCATCCAACTTGGATTGGGCCTCATGGACTTGGTTTTCCAATGTCTTGGTAATCTTCTCTGCATTGGCTTTGTCTCGCGACAAATGGTCCACAGTAGATTTCATGTCGTCTAATTCAGCCTTGGTCTGACCCTTCTCTTTCTCCAACCTACAAATAGAATTATGACATTGTAATCATACATTCATAGTTAGGAAAGTTGTAGCCTTTTGGTCAACAGCATAATCCCATTTTAAGCTGTTAACCTTCATACGGCCATGCTGGGTCAATTTTTACCCAGCTTTGCTGGTTGTGTAACCTAGATTTTATTTTACCCGACCGTTTGAAGGTTAAAGTATTGTTACTTCAAAAATGGAGTTTTCGACATACTACGCTTATACTTGTATATGACACTATAGTTATTTTAATTTGCGTGTAGTACTACTTTATATATGAAGTTGACCACAAGACAGTACGTACTCCTAAAATGAAGTAGGCACATTCCAAAAGTCTCGTATCAGCTAACGCGACCGTGTCGTGTTGTAAAATGTCACGTGAGTTACACGCAGAACCAATCGCGTGTTCGTTTTAGCCCGCGTTATTCTCACGAGACTTTTGGATGTGTTAATCTTACTTTGATTTGATTTTGTTTAAGCCATCGATTTGGTCACTCATTTCGGCTACCGAGTCGGTGTGCTTCTTCCTCAAATTGGAGATTGCAGCCTCATGTTGGACATTGCCTTCCTCAAGGTCTCGTCTAAGCTTAGCCAATTCAGCTTCCCTCTTCTTGTTCATTTCTACTTGAGCTGAAGTAGCGCCACCAGCTTCTTCCAATCTTTCGTGTAATTCCTCGAGTTCTCGTGCAATGTCGGCGCGTTGTTTCTCAGCCTTGGCGCGGGCTTGTCGCTCGGCTTCAAGTTCTTCTTCCAATTCCTCAATTCTGGACTGCAATTCTTTGATTTGCTTCTGCAATTTGGCCACCAAACTCTGTTCATCTTCGAGCTTAGCTGTCAAACTGCTAATTTCCTTGTCCTTTCGCTGGATGGTTTGTTCCAATTCTTTCTTGTTTCTTTCCAAGTCAGCCACAGCTTCTTGTGTCAGTTTCAAGTCTCCCTCAACCTTCCTCTTGGATTTCTCCAAGTCAGCTCTGACTTTCTTTTCTCTTTCCAATGAATCTTCCAATTCATCTAAAGTCTGTTCCAATTTAGCCTTCACTTTACTCAAGTGATTGACCTTATCTTCTGTTGCCTGCAAATCCTCCGATGTCTTTTGGCTGTTTTCTTGGAAGTTCTTCTTTTCTTTATTCAATTTGTTGATCAGTTCATCTTGATGAGCAATTTCATCATTCAAATTCCTTATTTGATGGTCTTTGGTGTTCTTATCTTGCTCAGCCTATGAAAAACACACCAATTATTCAAGCCAAATTTAAATTCCCATAAATTTTTTTTCTTCTAATATTTTTATTTTTTTTTTATTTTATATTTTCATCTCATTTTTGCACTTCTGCCAAGAGGGTTTAATAGTGTTTAATCTTCTTAAAATATCTTTAATATATTTTTAAATTACAAATTTTGGAAAAATTTAAAATCTCTTAACACGAGATTTTAATCGATTTAACGCTAAATAAAAAATTTTTTAAATTTAAATAATAATAATAATAATAATAATAATAATAATAATAATAATAATTTCTAGAATACACATTGTTGTAACTTTTATTAAATATAAAAAAAAAGCCGGGCCATCCAGTAGGTACTAAGATGCAATCCCTGGACAATAAAAGCCAAACAACCAATCTTTGTTACTTAAATGACTTTGGATGTCCAAATTTATCCCAAAGTCAGTTGGAAGGCAAAATTCAATGACAATTATAAATTTCAAGAAAAATTAAAACTATAATAACAAAAATAACTATTTACCTTTTGAAGATTGAGTTCTAAGTCTTCAACATCCTTCTTCATTCCAGAAATCTCATTTTCCAATTTCCTCTTCACCTGGTTCAACGAGTTATGGGCATCCTCCTCTCCGGACAATCTCTCTTGCATCTCCTGCAGATCAGACAGAAGTGCACAATTAACATGAGTATCTTCACAATCCATTGGAATGATATTAGAAATAAATCCACAAATTTTAAAATAATAAAACAATAAGAAAAATAAAACTGAAGTAAAAAAAAAAAAATGAGCCGGTGGAGAAGCTGTGTCCGACTTTCACTCAGGATCAGGAAGGAAAGGTAAAGGTGAAAGAGCTCCTCTCGAAATGCATAAACCCGCCGACTGAGGTGAGGTGAAGGAGTAAGATGATCCGCATAGCGAATTAAAGGATGAATTTGGAAAAAGATGGAGCAAAATCCAAATATGCCCAATAGATTCGCGTTACGCCCCCACGTGGCTGACATCATTGCTGCTTCTATAAATATCTGTAGAGCTCAACTGTGCTCAAATATTCCTCAAAGGAGCTCTTTCATCTCGGTCATTAAGGCAACAACGGCCAAGCAAAATACAACATTCCATAGCAATCATAAAGAAATCTTTCACTTTTGCTCTCCATTTTGCCAAGTAAAGCACCATCTTGTCCAAATTGCTCTTTGAGTGCTTTACTCTTTACTCTTTTACTCTTTTTTTTTCATTTTGTAATTAAAAAATTTTTTTTTTTTTTTGTTCTAAAATTATCCATTGAAATTGACTTTCAGTGGCAATAGAGATGTTGATGTGACCAATTTTAGTTATAGTGCAATATAATAGGTGGATGTTGAGTCCAAAAAATCAAAAATATGGTATAGCATGGTGCTCTTAAAAATGCATTAAAGTTTATAATTAGATCATTTATAGGTTATAAATAGATATAGTTTCTACCTTATATGATGGTAATTTAAAGAAAGTCTTGAATTTTATGCAAATTCCAAGTGATTCTACTCATATTAAAGCATTAATGCAAATGTTAAACATTGAAAATAAACAGCCATATTAACCCTCAGAAGCCTATCCTATGGGACAATTGACACAGGCAATAGTTCTGAATACAAATTTTTTTTCAAAAAATTTTTCAAAAAATCTGAAATTTTCTGGAGCTGTTCAAAAAGTGATTTTACATACACTCAATTTATTTGGTTATTTTCAGACTTATAACAAAAAAGTTATTGTAAAGAGAAAATATGAGCCCCTTAAAATCTCAGCTTAAAACGTTTGCTGTTTTCACTGCATTTTTTCTCTTTAGTGAAAGCGCTTTTAAAATACAACGCCACCTATATGCAAAGTAGAAAATAAACAAAGCAGTCGGCACATGTTCAGTTCACATTTCATATCAATTGCAATTAATTGCACTAATTGGAATTAAAATTAAGTTAATATTCACAATTATTATAAAAAAATGATTAAACACCTTGCACGCTGTTCAAATGATCACATTTTGAACGAGTGTCTTGATTTTTACAATCGGTTACACCTAGCATCAGTTGGTAAAACCATGGTAACCATGGTAACAAAACTAAAGTGCTTCAACTAGGAGTATATAAAACGTGTCAATTGACACCACTAATAGGTCTTTGCGTTGACCCAAAATGTTAGGCGTCTGAGGGTTAAATTAAGAGTTTTTTGGACAATTGTTTGATTTTTTGGTAAACACATAATAGAATCAGCAACACAAACAAAATTGATTTCGGTGTTCATTTTTTGGGTTTTCGCACAACTAAATGCTAAAAACCAAAAACTTTTTGGTTTTTAGCATCTAGGAGATTTTCAGATGAAATAATCCGGTATTCAATAAATTCAAAATTCGGTGAAATTCGGTCTCCGGAATCCGCTGATTTTTGGATCCGGTTCATCCCTACCAAAAACCAATCTCAAAATTATTATTGTGGTTGTCTTCAAAATGGACTGAAGTTACTGTAGATTGAATTTTATAAAAAATTTGGCTAATGACCAAAAATCAAACACCAAATCACCCCCTCCCCCCCAAAAAAAGATAAAAAAGATAAAAATTGTTTTAATTGAAGTTTATTACAAACCTGCACTTGTTGTTCCAAGTCTTGTTTTTGCTGGATGAGTTTAGTTGTCCTTTCTTCAGCATCCCCAGTATTTGACCTCTCAGCCTCCAAATTCAACATCATGTCATTCTTCTCTTTCAACAACTTCACGTTGCTTTCCTCTAAACCTTTCCTCAATTTCTCCTCTTTGGCCAATGCGTCTTCAGCCAACTTCAACTTATCTTCCAAAGCCTTAAGCTCATCCTCAGCACGGGCAACATTGAGCAAAGGCTTCACCTTGCTGTACAGTTTCCACCATTGCCAGTTGCGCAATGTCAAGTACTTACGCAAGTTACGTTGAATAACCAACAAAGCAACTCTAAAAAACAATAAAAAAATCTTGGTTAACTTTAGTTGCAATACAGTAAGATGAGTTTCCACTTCTGTTCACACTAGCAGCAACTGTAAGGAAGTATTGTGTGGTCTAGACAATAGACTGCACATAGACTGTACAAGCTCCAGTAATTAGTACTGGACCAAACACAAATTGGAGGTCTATCCCATGTCTAAACTGCACAAGTTTTACTGCCAGTAAGGAATTAGAGAGGGCAGATTATTTGATTACATAAGCGCTTCCCATGAAACAAGCCAATGTTGAATCAAGATTTTTGAACGTCGATCGAATGTTTGAATGTTGTGTACATAAACAACATCCGTTAAATGTTAAAATCAACATTCTGAAACAACAATCAAACAGTTGAATATGAGTTGTTAATATACATTCAGTAGACATTGCATCATCAACATTTTGATACAACAATCAAACAGTGGAATAATCGGTTGTTGATATGCAACATTGGTTTAATGTTAAATCAACATTTTCTTACGTTTAAATGTTGATAAAAGTGACATTCTTATATTGAATCAACATTTCTGATAGTTTTTTTCCTTCTGAATGTTGTTTAGACATTTTCTTGTTTTGTGGGTTCTAATTAGAGACAGTAGACCGATAACTTACAGCCTTTACTTTCTTTCTCTCCCATAATGCATCTTGTGTTTGCTTTACCGTTAGTGTGAACACAAGTGGTAACCCACTCTTATAATTGCGTTACCTTTGTTCTTGCAGTTTCTTGAAGTTCTTTCGCGTAAAGTACCCTCGGATCCAAGACTGCAACCATGTGATGATTTTACCCAATCGGTCATCACGCATTTCTTCCAACTGACCCAACACACCAGCTCGGAAAAACACCTAAGCATTCAAATTTCAATTACCAAAAAAAATTTCTCAATAAATTCATGCACTAAAGAACCTAAAAACTAGAAATTACCAACAGCCATGCAACTTACCTTTCCGCCATTACTTTAAACATAAAAGCAGCATAAAGTAGAGCAATTGGATATGAACTGAGCAATACAAGAGCATATAGCTACAACAGCAGAAGCAACTCATTTGCGCAATGTGAATATGTGATACATATAAACATAAGTATATATATATATATATACAGCTTTTGGCATTAAATTTGCAAACTAAATTAAACTACCTTGTTTTGACCCAATCGGTAACTACTCGGATCAAGTTTGAGTGTGTTTATGATTTTTTCAGTGGCTTCACGAGCATCTACAAATTTTCCTTTTGGTAGTGCATGTGGACACATTATGGTGTATCTACAAGGGAATTAGCAACACATAGACAGTTAGAACACACACTCATAGAAAAAATGTTTCCATTTTACTCCATTTTGTCCCATGGCCAACTCTCACATTTAAAAGAGTAATAATACTTCAATTTCAGAGTTTTGATATTCCATTTCAAAGTATTGTTACTTCAAAATTGTAGTTTTTCACAAACCAAACTCTTGTTTTTGAGTACCATTACTCTGATTATGGAGTTGGCCACAGGACAATGCATAACTCCAGAAATGGAGTAAAATGGCGACTTTTTTTCTATGAGTGCAGTATGAGGATTTTTCTTGAGCACATTGAGACATTATTAGGTACAACATGTTAATTTTTTTTTTTAATTTTTGGATTGTTATTTACAGTTTTTTTGTGGTTTTTTGGTTTCTACCTTAGTGTCGCCCAAACGGTATTGAGTTTGATCCAGGTTTATACTTAATATGATTTTTTCGGTCAATAGCCGGGCATCGACAAAACCTTTCGCAACAACGTTGGGATTTAAGATGGTATATCTAAAGGAAGAATATAAGACTTTGGGGTTGAAATAGATAGAAGACATGGTTGACATGGGACTTATGGTGATTCTTAGATGAGGAATTGAAAAGATCAGTACATATGAAAGGAGGGTGGCAGTTGTTGTAAAGAAAAAAGTTTTTTTTGTACAATATTGGATTGGCAAATGTGTTGTTTGCTCTTGTTGCATTTTACCACAGACATATATTTCTACCTTAATTATGATGATTTTTAAAATGCTCTGGAAAGTTTAGGGTAGTACTAAGTTAGGATCAGTGGGATAAGTTTTCAAAATAAAAAAAAAAAAATAAAAATAAAATAA
>JH431290.1:33847-54505 GCA_000239455.1 Strigamia maritima
TTTAGTATTTTTAGTAAACTATGATAAACTAATTACTGTAATTGCCAATTAAATAATCAGCAAATCATTGAATTATAAGCTGCAGTTAAACCTACTGAATATTTTCAGTAGATTTACGGAGTGGTTAAACCTACCAAATATATATATATATATCATATATGTTTAATTTTAAGGCTTAAAAAACTAAAAAAAAAAAAAAAAAAAAAAAAAAAATAAAAAAAAAAAATTAAACCTTTGCAGCTGTATCTTATGGCATTTGTTCACAAAAAAAAATTCAAAAACAAAAACAAAAACAAAAAAACACCACACAATTAAACCCTAACATGCCTTAGTGTGGCCATTTCTATAGTTGTTTTCATCTAATTGAATGGCTTTAAGAACTTTCTCTGTCAAAGTTTTAGCATCTGAAAAACCCTTGGGAACGGCATTGGGAGCTAGGATTGTGTATCTGGATATAACAAGGAGGATAAATCAACATTACAAAGGTAGAACTAGTCTGCAAGACTCCTAGAGTTGATTGGAAGAACCTATAGGTTTAAACTAGAGAAAAATATCAGGTTTATAAACAAATGACACAACAATGAGAGACAGAGTAGAGTTGGAATTGACTAGAAGCCCAACCCTTTACCAAAATGAGAAGAAAAAAAAATTTAAATTCCAAAACTTTTTTTAAAAAAAAATCAAAAAAGTTAAAAAATTAATTTAGGAAGGAAATGAGGGTCAACTACTACACCTTACCTTTAAATACAGATATATTTAAACAATTTAAGCCTTTCTTAATTATTTTTAAACCGAAAACATGCCTTGGTATGACCCAATCTGTAGTTTCCTGTTTCCAGTTCAATAGCAAGGAGAATCTTCTCAGCTATGGTTTTACCCTCAGTAAACCCAGGAGGAATTGCATTAGGAGCAAGAATGGTATATCTGAAGGAAAGTGTGGGAAATTGAATGAAAAGACTGCTCACAAGGGCAAATTTAGTGAGTAATTGGTAATTGTCTGATTTTCCAAGGATTTATACATAACAATACCCAAATATAACATTGGAGACATTGGACATTTGTCCAAAAGTAAATGACATCACAATAGTACTCATTTGATTGGCATTTGGCATTTGGATTTAGATAGGTGGGAAGAAAAGACATCCCACAATAACTTGGTTCAAAAGTGATTATTGAAGACATTGGACACTTGTCCAGAGGATTTGACATCACATTTCCAATCATTTTATTGGCATTTGGCATTTGGCTTTAAATAGGTGGGAAGAAAAGACATCCCACAGAGGATTTGGTCCAAACTGAAGAATTGGAGACAATGGACACTTGTTCAAAGGTAATGACATCACAATAGTACTCATTTGATTGGCATTTGGCATTTGGATTTAGATAGGTGGGAAGAAAAGACATCCCACAATAGCTTGGTTCAAAAGTAAATATTGAAGACATTAGACACTTGTCCAGAGGATTTGACATCACATTTCCAATCATTTTATTGGCATTTGGCATTTGGCTTTAAATAGGTGGGAAGAAAAGACATCCCACAGAGGATTTGGTTATGCCGTATAACTTACCGATATCTATTTATCTACTGCTTTGAATTAGTTTTCTATTACTACTTATATACTAAGAAATAAGCATGCAAGCACTAAAGTCTAGCATGCCTTTGTGTGACCAAGTCTGTAGTTATCCTTATCCAAGTCAATGGATCCTAAAACTTTGGCTGCTGCATCTTTGGCTTCAACAAAACCATCACCTACAGCATTAGGGTTCAAGATCTTGTATCTATATTAGAAGTATTAGTTTAAAATAAACTATTATAGTAGAAAGCATAACTAAATTATTATACACTATGTTCTATGTTAAAAGTAAAATTCTACAGCCCAATGTTCTTATGGACATATGACAAATGTTGTCGAAAAAGCCGTTCCGGATAATAAATTGTAATTTACTTCTTTGCATTTTTAAATTTTGATAAGACTATAAAAAACCAAAGTACAAGTTGATTTTGGTGTTTTCCAATTCTAGCACTGCGTAGGATTACCATAAGTATTACCATAAGAACATTGGATTATTATTAAGTGTGACCACTGTGTTTGTGGATTTAATTATTGTCCTCTTGTTTTAACTCTAAAAGAGTGTTCTAAAGAGGTCTCATAAATAGGTACTCTAAAGTAATACACTGAAGGGGGCACTCTGAAATGGGTAGTACTATAAAAGGGATACTCTGAAATGGCTAGTACTCTGAAAGGGGTACATTGAAGGGTTACTCTGAAAGGGTAATCTGAAGGGGGTACTCTGAAATGGGTAGTACTCTAAAAGGGGTAGTACTCTAAAAGGGGTACTCTGAAATGGGTAGTACTCTGAAGGGGTACTCTGAAAGGGTACTCTGAAGGGGGTACTCTAAAATGGGTAGTACTCTGAAAGAGGTACTCTGAAATGGGTAGTACTCTGAAAGGGGTACTCTGAAGGGAGTACTCTGAAATGGGTAGTACTCTGAAAGAGGTACTCTGAAATGGATACTCTGAAATGGGTAGTACCCTGAAGGGTACTCTGAAAGGGTACTCTGAAGGAGAGTACTCTGAAGGAGGTACTCTGAAATAAGTAATACTCTGAAGGAGGTACTCTGAAATGAGTAATACTCTAAAGGGGTACTCTGAAAAGGTACTCTAAAGGGGTACTATGAAAGGGTACTCTAAAGGGGTACCCTGAAAGAGTGATCTGAAGGAAGAGGAAAGTTTCTTCATTATACAAACCTTCATATTCTGTAATTGGGTAATGTTTATATCTGACTTTGACTCAATAATTCTATTATCTATCACTCAAAGGGCTTTCCTATCAAGGGCTAATGGTGAGACAATTGTCATTATGTCTTGAGCTCCAACATGTTTCAATTATGGAGTTATATTCATATTTCCAAATACTGAATCCCAAAGAAAACAACTGTCTTCAGGGACATTTTTACATGCCTTGGTGAGACCAAGTCGATATTTGTCCGCCTCCAAGTCAATATTTGTGAGAATTTGAGCACTTTGTTCACGGGACTCTACAAATCCTTTAGCCACGTTAGGGTTCAAGATGTAATACCTAAACAATTTTTTTTTAAATTTTTTTAAAATTTTTTTTAGTTCATTTGTACTTCGCGTGGTTTAACTGAAAAAAATCTTTTTTGTGTGTAGTTAAATGTGCAAATATGTGTTGCAACATGAAAATGAATAAAATTTTACCTTTGCTTGAAGTCTGGATAGACCATTCTGTTGGGGAAACCTTTTCGGCAAATACGGATGCCTTCAAGTACACCATTGCAAGTCAGTTGATGCATCACCAAGTGAGAATCAATGAGACCTAAAAATCACAATAATTAAAAATGTTCTTTGGGCAGTGCTGACAGTACTTATTCCAGTATACAAAACTGATTTAAATAATCCAATAATACGGAAAAGTAACTAGATAAACAAACATTATGTAAATTAACGGCTTTAATGGAAATTAACCATAGTTTTCCATAGTTTCCCATAGCTTAATTAATATTTTCCATAGTTTACCATCGATTAACTGTTATTTTCCATAGTTTACCATAGATTAACTGTTATTTTCCATAATTTACCATAGATTAAATGTTATTTTCCATAGTTTAACATAGATTAAGTGTTATCCATAGATTAACTGTTATTTTCCATAATTTGCCATAGATTAACCATAGTTTTCCATAGATTAACCATAGTTTTCATAGATTAACATAGTTTTCCATAGATTAACCAGTTTTCCATAGATTAACCAGTTTTCCATAGATTAACCATAGTTGGCCATAGTTTACCATAGTTTGCCATAAATTAACTGTTATTTTCCAAAGATTAACTGTTATTTTCCAAAGATTAACTGTTATTTTCCAAAGATTAACTGTTATTTTCCAAAGATTAACTGTTATTTTCCAAAGATTAACTGTTATTTTCCAAAGATTAACTGTTATTTTCCAAAGATTAACTGTTATTTTCCAAAGATTAACTGTTATTTTCCAAAGATTAACTGTTATTTTCCAAAGATTAACTGTTAATTTCCATAGACTAACTGTTATTTTCCATAAATTAATTGTTATTTTCCATAGATTAACTGTTATTTCCATAGATTAACTGTTATTTTCCATAGATTAACTGTTATTTTCCATAGTTTACCATAGATTAAGTGTTATTTTCTATAGTTTACCATACATTAACTGTTATTTTCTATAGTTTACCATACATTAACTGTTATTTTCTATAGTTTACCATACATTAACTGTTATTTTCCATAGTTTGTCATAGATTAACCATAGTTTTCCATAGATTAACCCTAGTATTCCATGGATTAACCTTAGTTTTCCATAGATTAACCTTAGTTTTTCATAGATTAACCATAGTTTTTCATAGATTAACCATAATTGGCCATAGTTTTTATAGATTAACCATAGTTGGCCATAGTTTTCCATAATTTACCATAGTTTTCCATAATCCTTAACGTAGTTTTACTCCACTAAAGTCCGTTATTTTACAGAAACTTTTACCAAATTTCCTAATTATAAGCCATCGGTTTCGTTTAACAGAAAAAGTATTCGCAGCTTACTGCCAGTACTAGGTACTTTTAAGTAAAATTAATGTACCGTACACAAAAAGGTGTGGATAAGAAGACGTACTAAACATAAATTGTTGATGTTTATCATGCGTTTTTGTTAATATTCTTACCAGGCTGCTTCAATTCATTAGGAATGATGCAGCGAACAAAATGAGGAGCGGTGCTCCGTAGGACGGCCATCAATTTGTTCAGTTGTTCCTATGTGGTCAATATTAGGGAAAAGAGGAATAGATGAGTTATTTACACGTTTTGGTGCAATTAAATTGGTGAAAATTATAATTGGTTTCAGAGTCAGGAGCACTGAGGTCAACAATTTGTTAATGTCAACAAAAACTAATCTGTAAAAACTATGACATGAATTGTAATTGAATTATGTCGTGCAACAATTGTCAGTCAGCAACAAAAATGGCTGTAGGTTTGAACTTGACAAGGATTTGGTTTTTGTTTGGTTTGTTTGTACCTGGTTGTTTCAACTCATTAGGGATGATACATCGCACAAAGTGAGGTTGAGTTGAGTGCAGTGTGGCCATGAGCTTGTTCAGTTGCTCCTATAATGGCGGCGATAAATTATGGTTAGCAAAATATTACCATTTTTAGTGTTTTAAAAAAATTTTTTTGACTAAAAAAAAAATGAAAATTTCATTAAGAACTAAAATTTTTACTTTGAAAAAAAAAATAAAAATAAAAAATAAAAATAAATAAAAATAGTAAAATTTCACCAAAAATTTCCAATAAAAAACAAAAATTAATAATACAAAAAAACTCAAAAAAAGACAAATAAAACCAAAAAAATTCCAAAAATACTTAATTAAAAAAAAAAAAAATTAAAAAAATTCCAAAAATCTACGACCAAAAAAAAAAAAAATAAAACTCAAATTCTCAACTAAAAATAAATACCTAAAATAAAACCATGACAAAAATAACTACAAAATACAAAAACCAAAAATAAAAAATAAATAAATAAAACCATCCCAAAATCCACGCTCAAATAAAACCATGAAATCATAATTGGTGTGCAGAACATCAATGGCAAACCAAAAAAAAAAAAAAAAAAAAAATAAAGTAATCGGATAGGTATTCAAAATATCAAACACCACCACATCTAAAAGGGATTATCAAAATAGACAAACTTTATAGGCAGATGATACAGTGGCGAAACCACCTCCTTTCTTGCCACGACCTAAGAACATAAACAACAAACATTGCCAATCACTAAAATCCTACTCTGACAACAATGTTTTCGCGCCATTCTAATTACACCCATTGATGTGCCTAATGCCAGGTTTTAAGGTAAAAAAAAAAAAATAAAAAAATAAAAAAATAAAACCAACAAATTTAAACAGAAAAAAAATTGGTGTGTTTTAGGGACATTTCCATCAGGATGGTTATTTTGATATACTCCTGAACAATGAAATATAAGGAAAAGGATGTTGGGATGATACTATACCTTGTACAAAGCAGATACTGTCTGAAAAGCTGAACCTTTAGCTCTCTTGGCACCTGGTGGATGGGAAGGAATGGTGTAAAACAAAATAAAATAACAACAAAAATAACAAAAAATTGGGTTATTTACATGAAAAAAAGAGGAAAATGAAAATGAAAAGGAAGATAATAATAGGCATTTGGTTTTGAAAGCTTTAAGCACAGCATTGTAGGCAATCATTGATATATACTATCTAGAATGTTGATTTTGTTACTTTAGAAGCAGTTGACTCTAGAGAAATTAAAGTAGCTGCAATTAATAAAGCTCTAGATGATGATAACTTGCATTTCTAAGCATTTAGATATGCAATTTTGTCGCAAAGCACATTGTTTAAAACAATAAGAAATTTCTACATGTGTGATAAACTGTTTTTTATACAGTATATGGAACAAATCATGAACTTTTTCTTATCTATAGAATAAATTCTAGCCAATAGGATTCAATACCGATTCAAAGTTTCTAACGTTTTAGATTCGTCAAAATTTTTAGCGGTGATGATCGAAAAAGAATCAGATTAATGTTTTGAATCTTTATAACGCTTTATCACACATTTATAGACAAGCTTTTTTACGCAGTTTGAAGTAAAAGACTAAGAAAAGCATAATTTGCATATTGAATGCAATGCGCATCGAAAAAAGATCAACTCTTTACCTTTGCCACCGCCAGCAGGTTCATCGCTTTGGCCGGCAACATCAGCAAAGATTTCTATTAGCAATTTGTTAGACGATTTCTTGAATTGATCCACAACAGAGTCGTTCAATGGATCCTTGTTCTTCTCCAACCAACCAGCCAAGTTGTAACCAACCTAAAAGAAAAACAATGCATTAATAAAAAAAAGAATAAAAATACAAGTGCATTTACTTACAGTGCCAGCATAATGACCAATAGCAAAATGGGCAGCCACTTGACCTGGTTTTGGTGGTCTGGGCTTGACAAAGCAAGAAGACTTGCCCAAGTGGTTTTGAACAAGCTTGTCTTCAAAAGTCTTATCAGTAGCTTTTGGAAACATAGACTCTTCTTCCAGAATGGATAAGATACCCATGGGCTTGAGAAAAAATGGAGTATTTATTAGTTTTAATAAACATTTTCAGAGAACTTTGCCAGATGCATAGCATAAATAGTGGCTTAATTGAATAGCCTTAGCTGTTGAAGCTGTAAATAGCCACACAAAATTGCAAGTATAAGTTGCAAAGTCTGTCCAGAAAAAGATTAGTCGTCAAAAAATAAGAATTCATTGGGTGCTAATCTTTTATGCTACAGACATACTAAGCGCGAATCGCGCGAATCACGTCACTTTACGATTTTTAATCCGCTTATTTCCGGTTAAAATCGCCTTTTGCCAAGCGATTTTGTAAGTACATGCTGCCAGTACTTTTTTGATTGCAATTCCAAATCGCAGCCAATCAGGAGCAATTTTTTAGGGTCATTCAAAATCGCAGAGCGACGCAATTGGCGCGGTTCGCGCCTAGTGTGTCTCCAGCATTAGTGTACAAACTCTAAGCTTATAGTAACTTTTTATATGTGTAGCATAGTGCTGATTGTGCAAGATTATGTAGATTGAATGCTAGAATTTGGCAGAAATTATATTTGAAGTAAAAGAGAAACAGTTCAGCGATAACCGAACCGGAACACACCAAAAAGCCGTTCCGGTTTATACAAAATAAAATTATTGGTGTTCCAGTTGTTAAAATAATCCAAACCAATTTTAAAAGTAAAGAATTGTTTCTCCTTCCCATAAATTGAGCAATAAACTTAAGAGGAAGGTTAGGTAAGAGGAGAAGACTTTACAGCCCACATAGAACTTACCAGAGCTGTTTGCAGTTTTGAAGCACTTTCCAGAAGCTTTTTGTTTTGACATGCATTATAAACATGCATCAATGTATCTTTATACCACAATGTGGAATATTTTAAAACTAAAAAATTAACCCTACCAAATATTCCATATTGCAGTGCAAACAAACATTAGAAAATACCTTTTCGATGAGATCAATACAGTTCTGGAGATCCATACCAAAGTCAATAAAAGTCCACTCAATCCCTTCTCTTTTGTACTCTTCTTGTTCCAACACAAACATATGATGATTAAAAAATTGTTGCAACTTTTCATTTGTGAAGTTGATGCAAAGTTGCTCAAAACTGTTGTACTGGGATGGGAATGAAATCAAACAATGAAAAAACAAAAAAAAACAGGAATGTTAATTACAATACTCAAAAGACAAAAAGGAAATTTGGTCATAAACTGTTAATTGGCATCATGATGGGTGTTGAGTGGGTGAACAGTATACAACAATGGATCTGTAAAACTCAAATAAACATGAGGAAATTGTGGGTAACAACATTTGGCATGTTCAATTGGTTTTTTTAATCATCTTTACTGTAGATTGACTTTATCATAGTTTGACTTTATCAGTTTTGTTAATAAAACAGCACAGCACAGCACTCATTAATTGTATTAAAATTCTATTGCAATATGCAAATATCTATTCTTTTACCTGGCAATATTTAAATTCTTTAATTCTTGCAAATTTAAAAGCATTTAAAGGCATTGCTGTTGATCTTTCTTATGCTCTGAAGACTCCGGTCATGATTACTCCAGTAGACAACCACATGGGTGTTGAAGGAAAGGGAAGCTAACACCTTTATATAGGACAATACCTTCTCAATCAATTCAATGCAAGCCTGTAAATCCATGCCAAAGTCAATAAACTCCCAATCAATGCCCTCTTTCTTGTACTCTTCCTGCTCCAACACAAACATGTGATGGTTGAAGAATTGTTGCAACTTCTCATTAGTGAAGTTGATGCAAAGCTGCTCAAAGCCATTGAACTATAAAAATTGTGGATAAAAATGGTTAGACATTCTAATTTATAACTGGGGTAAAAGAAACCATACTGTGAAGAAATAAAAATATACAAACAAAAGACAATAACACTGCAAACACATTGTGTTGACTTTACTAAGATTAATTAATGTGTGTGCAGTATATAAACATTTTAACAGTTAACTCACATCGAAGATCTCAAAACCAGCAATATCCAGTACACCAATGAAGTGCTGTCTCTTTTGTTTGGTGTCCAAAGTCTCATTTACACGTTTGACCAGCCACTTAAACATTTTGTCAAAGATAGCCTTGGACAAGGCACCAATTGAGTATGTGACCTATATATAAAAAAAAGTTATTCTCTTGTTACAGCAAAAAAAACAACAGTAATAGCTACACAAAGAATTGCAATATCTTGCCTGCGAAAAAATGCAAAAAATTTTAAACATCTCATATTTCTAATAGTAAAAGATCATTATTAGATTTTATAAAATCTAATACCTACACGCGTACTTTAAAAAATTGATAAAACCTAATATCACTGCATCCACAAAGTTTACGTGACAAGTTTTTGCTTTTTTTGGTAGTTATTAGACAGTTTGTGTTTTGTACAAGATTTATTTCATTACAAGAATGCCAAAATAACGAGATATTGTTAAAAATCTCGTCACATGTATTCTCGTTTGAAAAGTTTCGGTCGAGATTTTTCAAAAATCTTGTTTCAAATTGTCGTGTTTTGATTTGAATTGTCGTGATTGATTTGGCATGCACACTGCATACAATACAACAATTCTCATAAAATTCTGCCGCCATTTTCCCTGTGCTTCGGCTGCAATATTAGCAGATTTGTGTCGATTTCAGTATATCAGGTTAGTTTTTTTTATCAGTCAAACACCTTGCACAAACCACAAGCCCAATACTTAGGCTTAATTCGTGATAAAAAATTGCTGCCGCCGTTTAAGTGTTTATGCAATACGTTTCGTGACAAATCGCAAACACCAATACGACATTTTAAATCTCGTTTTCAGTCTCGTACAAGAAATTGCAAACTGTCTATTACACATTACAATTTTCCTAAACAAAATAAAGTATTTCTCACCTGGTTCATGTTTCTGCCCTGAGTGACGAATTCATTACCGACTTTGATGCGGGGTTTCAGCAAGTTCTTGTACAAATCAGCCGCATTCAATCCACACAAGTGAGCGACTCTTTCACCTTCTTGGGTGCCATCAGCTTCAGCCTGTTCTTCTCGAGGTCTTTGTTTGAACTTCAATTCACCCAAATGCATGACAGTGGCTGTCAACTTGTAAATGTTGTCCTTTTCCTCTTCATCAAAACCCAACACATCGAAGGCAACCTAACTCATTAGAAAATAAACCTAATCAAAACAAATTCAAATTTTACACATAATGGTATGCAAATGAAGTATGAACAAGGTATTATGAGCATGCAGGACATGCATTTCAAACAGAGGTATAAAAAGGAGTATACGCACAAAAAGAGATAGATAAAGATATTGAAGAGTTGTCACAAGCAGTTGAACATTGTTTAAGCTACGTATAAGCTTATGTATTGTTTTTGGCATGTTGTTATTCAAGTACCAATTTGCAAATACAAATTTATACTGAGCATATAAGTGCATACAAAGCTAACCTTGCTGCTGCAATATTCTGCAAGAATTTTTTTTTTTAAATATAAGCTGTAAGAATTGATTTATATTTTCTGTTTAAGTTAAAAGCTGCAAGTTCTGACTGAGCAGAAAGCAAAGCAGCAATTTGTGCTGATTGAACATGACTCACATCGGTTACACGCATTTCCTCCGCATCATCTACATCAGGGATCTTAGTCTTACCCTGAGATACGAAGTGGTAATCACAGATGTTATCACTAAGCAAAAGGAGTTCTGGAAAGGGTAAAAATGTTGAACATGATGGAAAATATGTCTTTTATGTCTCATCTGCTGCTGGTGTAACTGTAACCAGTTACTAGGGACCGACAACGTAAAGATAAAGAACGGCAACAAAACTATGCGGCGGATTTACCACAAGCGCAAGAGGGACCCAGGTGTCCCACAACCATGACAAGTCACATACACTACTACATAGCTATAGCGAAGTCTTTTGTAACAAAAAAAAACCCGCTTGTAACGAACGAGTTAGAAATTCCAAAATCTAGGTTCCAAATACTAAATTGTTGGCTTGTAGTAAAAACCTTTTCTTTGGAATTTTACAGTGGTTGGCTATCTTCATGTAACCAATAAAAAAAGTTATCGGTCAGTAATTGCTTCGACAACTATTCTTCGGTTACCGCGATAGAGCGAAGGGGTTTCCATAGCCCGGTAGATCTAATGGGACCTAAATCCGCCACCAAACTAAAAAAATATATGACATCTATAAACAAAAACATGACTCAAGGGTTGGAAATGATTCAAATGAAGGTTCCATGCTCTTGAGGAGACACCGGTATAGGAGTGAACTGACAACATACGGATTTTTGATACGAAGTAAAAATACAGAAATTTGGATGTGTGGATGCTATGTGAGTCCAATTCCATGCTTGATTGAAAAGTCCACTCAATTACTGTACTCACATCAGTTAAGTTCATTTCTTCACCATCATCCACACCGGGAATTTCAGTTTTACCCTGAGATACGAAGTGGTAATCATGGATGTCATTGCTGAGAAGGCACATCTCTGCAAATCAGCAATCATGCAAAGTTCAGGATATAAAAGACCACGTTTCATTGGTCCCTTACAGTAATAAACAACAAATTATATCTTATTCAATGCAAAAGAAACACTGTCTCAAGTGTTTTATCCCATAAAATAGGCTTTCGTTGATGTTTTCTTGTTTGTGTTGTCTATACTATACTTCTAAAGAGGTCATTATCTAGTTTTTCAACTAGTTTTTTCTTCAAAAGATCCTTGGTTTAGGGTGGGTGGGTTGGTGGGGGTTGGGCTTTAACTCACATCCGTTGCTAATAATTCTTCGCCGTCATTTACACCAGGAATTTCAATTTTTCCTTGCGATACTGAATGATATTCGTAGATATCGTCACTGAGTAAAAGCATTTCTTTGAACAAACAGATTGAAGATAAAGTTTAACCAATAAATCCTTGTATGAATAAACTAGTTCTAGAAATCAATGGTATCTTCAGAGTTTTTTTTTTTTTTAAATTCATTTTCCAAGAGTTGTATCGGAGAAAGGGAAAAAAGTTCCAATACTTTACCTTTGAGTCGCTTGATGGCGCCAGACATCACTTGGTAGAAGATGTGGTAGGAGCGCTCCAAAGGTTGTTGGGAGATGACACGAGCCTTCTCCAATAAATCTATATGCAAACAAAAATATTTGAGGTTATAAAAGTTTTAAATTTCTTATTTTTACAACTTACAAGTTTCAATGTCAGCACCAGCCAGTTTACCCAGAGGACCGAAGTGAATACGGATGAATTTACCCTATAATATTCCATCATTAGTATAATTATAACATTGCGTTAGTAAATGGAGTTAAATTGAAAGGAGTAGAATTAGCTAAACTAAAGTACATCGAAAACATCGAAAACAACCCCAAAGTTGTCTATACTCTATTTAATAATTCGTGCACGAAACTCCCATTGGTTAATGGCCTACGCATTGTACCGAAAGTATATATTGTGATATCTTATTTTAATCCTCTAGTTGAGCCGAGTCGAAAAATCATTGCTTCGTAGTCCAAAAATGTGCATGCCATTGTTAACAAATGAAAACGCTTGTAAAATATTTAAAAAAATTATTTACATTTGGGTTTTTGTATTGTTGCGCACATTTTTTGGCTGCGAAACAATGATTTTTCGACTCGGCTCGACTAGAGGATTCAAATAAGATACCACAATATATACTTTCAGTACAATGCGAAAAAAGTTCACTTCTCAGTTTCGTGCACGAATTGTTGGACAGAGTTTAGAATTGCATACTTGTACATCATCGAGAGCGGGCGAAATATCAAGATATATCGACCATTTTTGCTTTTTGCATTTTGAGAGTAACAGGGTAATACATTATTGTATTACTGGTTTTATTGGCATTTAATGTTAGGGGTCGATGATGCTTCCCTGCTATCCAATCAATAGTACCACCAAGTACCCTTAACTAAGACCAGCCCGCTGACCAGAACGCAAGCTCTGGGAAGCGAAGTCGAATTATTCTTAAAACCCATGCCATAAGTTCACCCACAGCCAAGCATGTTTCCTTCAATGAGGCGCCTCAGCCTTTATGTACACTGTTCTCCTGGTGGTCGCTCAACCGTGATTGGCCATCAACTGTTTACCTCTCTTAGTGACCTCTGGTGTGGTATGTAATCTCAACACAGGATTTTCGACTCCTTCCAATTTAACTTCAAATAAATACTTACGAATCGGGAAGAGTTGTCGTTACGCACTGTTTTTGCATTACCAAAAGCCTCAAGTACAGGGTTGGTTTGTACGACTTGATCTTCCAGAGTACCCTGTCAAGTTCAATAAAAATTAATTTAAAAAAATTGTCTTATATGAAATGATAATAGTCCTTTCTAACCTTCTTGCTGGCAGCTGCCTTCTCTTTTTCCTTCTTGTCAGTCGAGGCACCGACACTGGCGAAGTACATAATTACTTTCTTCGTGTTCTCAGTTTTTCCTGCTCCGGATTCACCACTGTTTTAATATATGAATTAAAAGTTAGATCATACTTCGCAGGATAATTTCTATAAACTCTATTTAACAATTTTTGCATAAAACTACCATTGGTTAATGACCTAAGCATTGTACCGAAAGTATATATTGTAGTAACTTATTTTAATCCTCTAGTCAAGCTGAGTTGAAAAATAATTGTTTCGTAGTCCAAAAATGTGCGTGCCATTGTTAACGAACGAAAACGCTTGTAAAAATATTTAATAAATTATTTACACTTGGGTTTTTCTATTGTTGCGCACATTTTTTGGCTACGAAACAATGATTTTTTGACTCGGCTCGACTAGAGGATTAAAATAAGATACCACAATATATACTTTCAGTACAATACAAAAGCACGAATTGTTGGATAGAGTTTAGTAAAATAAACTTACGTGATCAACATGGACTGGTTTTCTCGGTCTGCAATTACGAATAAAAAAAATTAAACATTATAGAAATAATTTAAACATTGAAAATTTATGTACTTACTGGTCAACATTTCATTGTAAGCACCATCAGAGATAGCAAAAAGATGGGGTGGTACCTCATTACGCCTTCTACCCCTATAAATTTGAACTACACGGTTGGTGTAGATGGGATAGCGTTTGTATGGGTTGATGGCCACACAGAAAAGTCCAGAATAAGTCTAAAATTTATTTATTTCATTATGGTTGTTAAATATTTATTTTTGTAGTGATTTATGAATCAGATATCAATTTGTTTATTTTGGAAAAATTTCTAAATTTAAAATTAATTATTTTTTCAATTTTTTTTTTTATTAAATTTGATAATTGCATAATAAAAAATGAGTTTAATCATCCATTTCTATTTATTTTCTTCTATTGGAATGCAAGTTGCAATAAATATACTCTACTGGGAAATGAGACACCTTGATGTGCAGTGCTCACTGCCTTAGTTGGGCAGTGTGTGTTGGTTGGGTATAAATAGATTTCTTTGCACATCCAAAGTAAAAATCTCAACAAAAAAAGTACTAAGCACCAAGAAAGAGAAGTTAGATAAATAAGAAAAAAAATTACATAACTAAGTGAAAAATGCTTAAAATTCAACTTAAATTTAAATTTAAAAAAAAAAATTCTTTCTATAGTGGAATGAGGAAAAAAATATTTTTTCATCACCCGGTGCTCTGATTTAACTTATCTCACAAACCGAAATAGAAATTTCAAGGTGATGAATTACAAAATGCTATTTCCGCTCGACAAATTTTTTCCCTATCTTTTATGTTGGATTCTCATTTGCGGTAAAATCGCACGATTTTATTGCGTTTTGCGATTTTTTTTAAAACTTATTTTGCCTCAAAATTGCGTTATTTTTAAAATTGAAAATTTTTCTAAATTCCCACATGCAGCATAAACACAGAAAAACCTAGAAAAATTTTCAATTTTAAAAATAGCGCATTTTTGACGTCAGTTATTCCCCGCGCGGAATTCGCGCGATAAAGCGGAAAACATCGCAATTGAGAACCCAGCTTTAGTTTACAAATGTATTATTATTAAAAATCACTGCATAGCCATTTTGGATTTTTTTTTTAATGAAGGAGGCAACAAAATGGAATATCTCAAGGAAAATGGCTGATTTTCAAAAAAAAATCATTACATAAGCCATTTTGGATTTTTTCTGTGGAGGGATGGAAAAGGGCAACAAAATGAAAATGTCCATAAGGTAAAGGGACAAAAAGAGGCAACAAATTGGAAATTACCTAGAAATTACCTCAGGAAAATGACTGAAAAGGGTAAAAACATCACAATAAATGACAACACAGCAGCAGATTTACCAATCCAATAGAAAATCCCCTGGACCATATAAATCCACCACTGACAACAGGATTAGGACAGTTGTGTAGGATTTGTGAGTAATAGCTCATGATCTCATCCGAGCATCTCTCACAATCTAGGACCAACAGGATCACAGATGAAATTTGGATTAGGCTTGGATTAAGAGTAGGATTAGGTGTCCAAAGGCAAAGACTTGTTAATAGATTGGCTGCAATTACATAATAAATAAATCAAATATTAAAAAGTAGCTTAAGCTTAATGTTATTCAATAAAACATAAATTAGCTATGTACAGCGCTTTCAGCTTTCGGCTTTTTTTTTTAATAATTTTTTTTATGTTATTTTTAATAATATTTTTTATTATTATTAATTAATATATTAATGCATTAGCAGCAGCTTTCTACTTACGTAAATAAGCTTGTAATAATATCTCTCCTTAAGAGTGTGTAAGACAGAAGCATCGTTTAAGTAAGTTAAGTTAGACATATCTTCGCATTTCTCGTATTTTGGAGGGTTCACTTGACCTACAAGATCCTTCTTAACTGTCCGTTCCTGGTTTAAGAAAAAAATGGAGAGAAAAAAAATGAATTATTGTTTACTTACATAAATTAATTTCTTATAGTATCTCTGTTTAAGATTATGCAACACACTAGCATCGTTTAGGTATGTTAATTCGGACATATCTTCGGCTTTTTCATATTTTGGAGGGTTAACTTGTTGGACCAGGTCTTTTTTCACTGTCCGTTCCTGAAAATTAGACTTGAGTATTAGAACAAGGTAGATATGTTTGTGTTTTCATTGTAGTTGATGGTCCTGGTAGAGTCAGAAACCTAGTTTAATTTTTTTTTTTTTTTTTTTTTTTTTATTTCTGATTTTAGGATTGCCAGTTTTTGGGTTTATTTTGTTTAAGAGATAAAATAAAAATCTAGAAAAATTTGAAGATTTTTATATATTGAAATTCAGTGGATTTAAAACTTTTTTTAAAAAAAAATTTAAATTTTAAATTTTGTGTAAGAAATTTAATTTTAGTCAAAAAATTCAATTCATGCATAAAAAGTGGTCTGTTTGCCTTAAAATTTAATTTTTTACCTTAGATTAATAGTTTCTTTTTTTTTGCCCAAGTAATCTGATTTTTGCTTAATTTTAACCCAGATAATTCCATTTTAGTTTAGATAATTCCATTTTAGTCTAGATAATTCCATTTTAATCTAGATAATTCCATTTTAGTCTAGATAATTCCATTTTAGTCTAGATAATTCCATTTTAGTCTAGATAATTCCATTTTAGTCTAGATAATTCCATTTTAGTCTAGATAATTCCATTTTAGTCTAGATAATTCCATTTTAGTCTAGATAATTCCATTTTAATCTAGATAATTCCATTTTAGTCTAGATAATTCCATTTCAGCCTAAAGAATTACACAATTAGAATTTTAGCCTAAACAATTACAATTTAATTTAACAAAAATAATTCGAATTGTTTAATTAAGAATAATTAAGAAAAATTCAATTTTTTCCATTGATAAAAATTCAACTTACGCTCTTAATTTCCCAAACCCCAAATATCAATTTTTGTGATTATATTTACCGACATTCCCATCCCAATAAAATCAATTAATACCCACATAAGACTACTGGCAACCTTAATTTCACTAAATCAAATCAAATCATATGAAACAATAAAAAAATAAAAAATAAAAAATAAAAAAATACTTACCCCTTCGCCTGGAATATCAACGGTAGTCATATCCCCCTTGGTACTCTTAATCTCACCCAAGATGAACCCCTCCTTGTCATCAGGAATCCAGCACGCCTTCTTGCCATCATAAGGCTTCGTTTGATCAATTCGCTTTTGCTCCAACGAAATGAACAAATACTCAGTCGGATCGGGATCTTCAGCCATCTTCAATAATTTCTCTCACGAAACTTCAAAATGAACAGGAATACGGAACACTTTCGCGACACGAACCAGACCAGCACAGCAGAACAGCCTTCAAACTACAAACAAAAACCAAAACAACTAAATATAGACCAATACCCACAATTCTAATACACTTTTCAATACATCAACAACAAAACTAGTATAGAAATAGACAAGAGTAGTAAAAGTTTGATATAAGCCGGAAGTGCCTTAAAAAAGACTACCGGTAGTATAAGGTTGATATTAACCGGAAGTAACTTAAAAAGAGTAGTATAAAACCGGAACTGCCTTAAAAAAGAGTAGTATAAAACCGGAAGTGCCTTAAAAAAGAGTAGTATAAAACCGGAAGTGCCTTAAAAAGAGTAGTATAAAACCGGAAGTGCCTTAAAAAGAGTAGTATAAGGTTGATATAAACGGGAAGTGACATAAAAACAATACAAAATCGAATAATTTAACCGTTTTAATTTTAATCATTACTAAACAATATAGCATTATTTGTAAAAATTATAATCCATGGACAAAAAGATCTACAAGAATAATACCCCAGTTTACCCAAAACCAGTTTGCCAGACTAGAGGACATAAGAGTTACATACCCTTTTGTTTTGAATTGAAATTCATACAATTAATCTTAGTAAGACATCTTGGGTTTACACAATTATACTTAATTTGACCCCCACTATCATGTATTTTGTATACTCAGCCCTGGTTCCTGAATATCCACACTCGAATTCAAGTAATCCACAAGGTCCTATACACTCTGGGTATTCCACACACACACACACAAAGCAAAAATAAAACACACAACGCTTGACTTACGTTCCAGAAGCTGTTCTGAAAAGGGAGCCAAGAGAAGTTCCTTCTTATAAACTCCCGAAATAGTTTGGTCTACTAAACATGCCAAATAAATTTCTAAGAGTCTTTCCTATTGGTTAATTTTCTAGCAGTTGAAAAAAAATGATGGATTTTATCCAATGGGAATTTTTGTTTGTTGGTATATATATATATTTTTTTTTGTTTGAACTTTATTTAAAGGATGGTGTTAGTAGGTGTCACTAGTTGTCTCAGTCCTTTTATGGGTGGTTGGAATCTTCCTGGTTGCTGCACTCCCTCCCATTGACTATAATGAGACTGAACTGATGCTGCAAAATGATCAGGGATGCTCTTACTAAAAATAACATCACGTGGTTTGGGTTGGCCAATAAGGGTGGGGGAATTTAAATACTCTGTACCCTGAATTTGGGAGTAGATTAATCTTTGTATGAGTGAATTCTGGACTGATATGTTTCCTTTAAGAAGATTTTTGTGTGTTTTTATTTTTTAAATTAAATTTTGATTTGTTTGGTTATTTAAGTGTGATATAATGTGTAATGGAGGTTTAGTTTGCTTGCTATATATGGTACAACACATTTTCACATCTGTTGTAAGTCAGCAGCAGTCTATTCTCAGTTTAATAGGCTCAACCTATTTTAAAGGCTATAAGATTTATTCGGATAAAACTATAGGAAATTAGCCAAAATGTAATAGCATACAAAAAAATGGGTTTTCATGTAATAAATTTATTTTTATTTCGGTTTTTATCATTCAAAACATAAAATAATCATTTTTTTAAATATATATTTTAGTCTAGTTGCATTGCAAAGCGCCATTTTGTTACTTCATCTAATCGCCACCAGTTGTCGCCTGACCTTGAACCAAGATGTCATCCACATAAAGAGAAACATGAACGGAAGACAGTTATTTTTTTTTTTTTTAAATTAGAAATAAGAAAAGGATTTAATAATCGGAGTTTATTACTCGAACACCATCAAAAGCTTATAATATCCGAGATTAATCAACGATGTTGTTTGGCCTCCATGATCGACCTAGCGCCAATAACTAGCAATAGCCGAATGTTAAAAAAACACAATTTCGTGAATAATTCTCTCTAAATATTCAAATCCAATCGTCAAAACATCAATTCCACCCCAAAACATCACCGTACAAATAATAACAATGATTTTAAGTGAGAAAAATATTTTTTTTTTAGTCAAATCGCATTTTTTAATGAAAAAAAAATTCGTTTATTTTCAAATGTAATTAACCACGATGACATTCATCTATGAAAATCATCATGAAAAGGTTGAAAAAACGAATATAAAATGTTTAAAAATATTATCTAATTAATTTTTATTAAATTTTTCAGGTTTTAATGTTGAATAGGATTTACAGCCGGGTATTTTTGTTTAATACTAAATATAAATATGTATTGTGATGATTGACCCAGTTTCGAACGGGTTAAAAGAGTTGAACAGTTCGGTTGTGCGAGTGAACACAGGCTCAGGGAACTTGAAAGTAAGACAAGAGTGATGCTCTACTTGTCCTTGTTGGAAACTCACACTTCAAATATAGAAATTGGTGTTTGGCCAAACTAAATTCTATGCAACTCTGTCTTGAAATGAAATTGTGTCTGAGGTAATTGGTCTTTTCGATGAAATAATGTGCGGATAAATGATTTTATTTATTTGGATTTGAATAAATAAAATTTTCAATTTGGTTAAATGTTGGGAATACGGGCAGGGATTTTTTTTTTTTTTTTTTCCAATTTTTTTTTTTTTGTGTTAGAGTTGTTATTTTTTTAGTTTGATTTGGGTTTTAAGAAAAATGGTTTTAGTGGGTTAATTTGTTGAAAACGATGAAATTTGTTTGATGGACGGATGGATTTTGTAGGAAATTGCATAATTTATTTGAAGATTGCACAATTGTTGTGAAAAATTGCATAATTTGTCAACAAAATTGTAAAATTTGGCTAAAAACTACATTATTTTGCCTGAAAAATGCACAATTTAGCTAAATACTGCATAATTTTGTCTAAAATTTATTTTTTTATAAAAAAAATTGTAAAATTTTGCTAAAAATTGAATTATGTGTCAAAAAATGCATAATTTTACAACTCTATCCCAAAAAATTGTATAATAATCTCATAATTTCTCCTAAAATTGCAAAATTTACATAAAAATTGCAAACTTTATCTAGAAAATCACATAATCAACTAAAAATTTCCCAAATCAACCTAAAATTATCTATTTTCCAACCCAAAACCCCAAAACAAAACGCAATTTCCAAGCAAAATGTGCGACAAACTAAATTGAAGAATTTACGAGGCGACATGAAGTGAGAATTTCATGGATATTTATGGTATCAGTAGCGATGTTCAAATATGGCCAAACGCACATCGCTTAAAGCTTCCTATACCCAGCTTGAAAGCTAAATATAAACTGCAAGGCAAGAGAAAACGAAAAAGAAAAAATAAAAAAAAAAAAAAAAAAAAAAAATACAAAAATAAAAAAATAAAAAAAATTGTACTAAATACCTAA
>JH431290.1:54525-69721 GCA_000239455.1 Strigamia maritima
TAAATAGCAGAAAAGTAAGCACAAATGAATCCTCGTGCAGGAATCTTCTTAAATTTAGTCATCCACTCAATTTGAATACTTATGCAAACAAACTTTTACCTTTTATTCCCAACAGATGTCCGCTAATTATCATTTCAAACATTATTTACCATTTGTAAAACTTGGTTGCGAATTTGTTGAAGAAATTCCCTTTTTTGGGGCCGGATTTCGTTGCAAAAATAATTAAAAAAAAAAAAAAATTAAAAATTTAAATTTTTTTAAATTTTTTTATTTTGTTGTGGCTGAGCCCGATTCACTAAACAATGATTTTTCTATCATTATTTTAAATTTAATTTTGTGGTTTTATGAGATTTTTGTTGATTTTTAAACTTCCATTGGTTATTGACCTGTGCAATGTACTGAAAGTATATATTGTGGTATCTTATTTTAATCCTCTAGTTGAGCGGAGTTGAAAAATCATTGCTTTATAGTTAAAAAATGTGCGTGCCATTGTTAACGAACGAAAACGCTCGTAAAATATTTTAAAAAATTCTTTACATTTGAGTTTTTGTATTGTTGCGCACATTTTTTGGCTACGAAACGATGATTTTTTGACTCAGCTCGACTAGAGGATTAAAATAAGATACCACAATATATACTTTCGGAACAATGTAAAAAGTTCACCTTTCAGTTTCGTGCACGAATCGTTGGATAGAGTTTAGTTAGATTTTATTGATTTTAAGTGAATTTTATTTATTTTAGGTGGATTTTATTGATTATAGATGAATTTTGTTTATTGCATCTACAAGTCTGTACAAATTTTAATTTTGTTTGAATTTTCCAAAAAGGCTTTGAGAAATGCTCAATAACTTTCAAATCTCAAGTCCCTCCAAACTATGTAACATTCAGAATCTCGCTGTTTTACCGCATTCCCTACCGCGAATGCTGATAATTACCAGTGTGACCAGTTTTTGACAAGTAGACAACTGGTCAATGAAAAATCAAATGGACAAAATGCCGGAAAATTCGAATTACCCTCGAATTACCCGGCACCCTGGTTTGACTCGACATTATCCAGCATGCCGTTCTTTTCGAGGGAATACGGTAAAATTTCTCTATTTTCTGTGTTTTCTGCGTTGATTACAATTCTTATCAAAGTAGACTATCAAATAACCAAAATCAATCAACCACGAGGGCGCCACATACCCACTGCTCATGAAAAACTGTTGACTGTGTCAACACTCGCAGCTCCAAATTGAAATCTACCAGACCCTTCTCTTGGCATCTGGCGATGAGCCACCAAACGTTTGATACAAGAAAAGTTGATTAATTTAAAAATTCGATTTTTCAAAAAAAGTAATTAATTTCAAAAATCGATTTTTCAAAAAAAGTAATTAATTTGAAAAATCGATTTTTCAAAAAGTAATTAATTTAAAAAATTGATTATTCACAGATTACCCAATAATCGATTTTTTTTACAGATTAATCAATTAAATAATTGTTTTAACTAATTTGAAAATCGCTTTGTCATCGATTATTCTTCAATTACATCACAATCCCAATACTGTACCTTAAATATCACAATAAAATTCACCAATAAACTTGGGCATTGATCCAATTTTTACAATTGTTAAGCAATTATTTGCTTGTAATAGCATTGCACCTTTGCCCATTCCCAGTTTTTTGACCAGTTTTTGATATTTTTTCTAAATCATCAAATTTATTTATATTTAATTTTTTTTTTTTTTTTTTTTAGGTAATTTAAGTGAAGTCACATTATTCAGCAATAGTCATTCTGCCCAAAAAACTATTTCTGTACTTGGGCGTGGAATAAATAGCTGTTACAGGAACATTTCATTAGAAGCAACTCCCACATTTCAATTCTTTTTAAGGTAATGACTTTGTGACAACAACCTTTTGCTATGCAGAAAATGTTTCATTCGACTTAATGCCAGGGATGTACTGACTAGAGTGGAATTGGGGCCAAGTGTAAAGTGTATTTGGGAGCCCCAAAATCCATTTTAAAAAATAAATTAGGATATCTTTTTCAAATTCACATGTGATCCATGGAGTGCTCCAATTTCAATTTCTAGTTCATGTTTTCTATGTCCTAGCCTAACGCCTGCGGCGGGCTGACTTCCCTTACTGAGTAAAGTGGACTGGAGATTGAAATTGGAGCACTACATGGATCACATGGGGCTCCATGTTTTGCTAAGCCTTTTTTTGTAGGCAAAAAATTATGACTTGACGTAATCAATAGAAAAATGAAGAAATTTGCTCCGGACAATAAAATAAGATTGTGTAAACTCTATTTACCAATTTGTGCACGAAACTCACATTGGTTAATGACCTATGCATTGTACTGGAAGTATATATTGTTGTACAGTATAACCTGTGAGGTCCGGACACAGTTGGGGCGCAAAATTTTGTCGTCGGGACAAGTGTCCGGACAAAAGTTATTTGTCCCGACTACACAGGTAATAGCTGCGATTGGCCATTTTACATACGTTGTACCTATGCGGTCCGGACATAGCGCCGACCGGAAATCTGTCCAGTCTGGACATAATGAGCTGGGCCCGAACCCAGCCATGCAAAAATACCTGTGCAGTCTGGGCAAAAATTGGTTTGACTGGACAAAGCAGGTAATTTAGAGTGCACGGAATAATTCGGTTTGTCTGGTGTCCGAACTGCCCAGGTTTTTTAGCATGGCCGGAGATTGGCTGAGTACAGGTGTCAGGTCGGCACTAGGTCCGGACCGCACAGGTTATACTGTATCTTATTTTATTCCTTTAGTTGAGTTGAGTCGAAAAATCTTTGTTTTGTAGTCCAAAAATGTCCATGCCATTGTTAACAAATGAAAACGATTGTAAATATTTTAAAAAATTATTTACATTTGGGTTTTAGTATTGTTGCGCACATTTTATGACTACGAAACAATGATTTTTCTAATCAGCTCGACTAGAGGATTAAAATAAGATACCACAATATATACTTTCGGTACAATGCAAAAAAGTTCACTTATCAGTTTCGTGCACGAATTGTTGAATAGTTTAGTCTTAAGGTGCATTTTCATTTGCGAGAAATGCCATTTCTCACGCCTAATTTTCAATAATCGCGCGACAAAAATCGCACGCTTGTCCTTTTTCATGCAAGCTAGACTTGCAAAGGCGCGCGATTGTTGGCGCGATTCTGTTTCTCGCGAGCTTCTGTCAAGTCTAGCTTTGCTCACAAAATCGCGCCTAAAATCGCGCCATGTGTCAATCTGAACTAACAGTTTTGGCATTTGAACAGGCTCCACCCACATTTGCAAATGACGCTGATTTTTTTTCCTCCACTTGAATTTTTAATCTTGATTAATCAATGCCATCCACATCCAGAAAAGCCAAAAAATAATAAATTCAGCAATATTTGATGCTAAACATTTCACACTAATGTATATTTCATGAAATGTCAACTGATTTTTACAAAATTTTTGAAAGCGAGAAGTGGCTCTTTTAGCTCTAATGAAAATGCTCAAGCTAGAGCTTGATTTTTAGAGCGGTGCGATTGTTGACACGATTTTTTTTGTAGCGCGATTTTTTTGTGGTGCGAGAAATTCTCTCGCAAATGAAAATGCACCTTTACAGATTATTGTTCTACCACACACTAACTCTTACCATACTTCAGTTGTCTAGTGGTTGTCACTACTAGTGTAATCGGTTTTAATTGGAGCCACCATATCTCATTAAATGTTTTGACGATTTGATGAAGGATTTTTAATTAATTATGTAATTGATATTTTTGAACGACCAAAAGCGCTCTAAATTAGATCCAAGCACTTTTCATTAAAAAAATTCACTTTTTAGATGAAAAATGTATTGAGAATGACATTTTTAGTTTTATATCTTGCAAAAGTGGACCGTCTTAGAAAAAAATGGCCTCTAGCTTCAAAATTGTACTTTGCAGTCTCAAACATGAACCTTGAAGGTTTTTTTTTTAAAAAAAAAAAAACTGTTGTTTTTTAGGTTGTAAATTTTTTTTTGCAAGTGCGGGGCTCAATCTAACTCTGTTTAAATGCAAAAATAAAATTATATTTTTTATCTTCTAGGAAAAAATACATCATACATTCATACATACATCATTCAATTACCTTCACCGATGTTCGAAACAAAATCAAAGATCGAAAATTAAAACATCGAGTTTTAAAACCAGAGCAGCGCCTCATCGTAAGTCAACTGAACATCAATTAAAAGTTTACTTTAATCGATTTTTTTGTCGATTTTCAACCAATTCTGTCATCAAAAGTTTCCTACTACTTCAAAAACACTCAACTTATTTTTTACCACTGCTTTTCAGATTTGTCCTGTTTTGAGACTACTTTCAAACCACCCTATGAGATATTTGTGAAAACATCGAAAACAACCCCAAAGTTGTCTATACTCTATTTAATAATTCGTGCACGAAACTCCCATTGGTTAATGGCCTACGCATTGTACCGAAAGTATATATTGTGATATCTTATTTTAATTCTCTAGTTGAGCCGAGTCGAAAAATCATTACGTTGTAGTCCAAAAATGTGCGTGCCATTGTTAACAAATGAAAACGCTTGTAAATATATTTTAAAAAATTATTTACATTTGGGTTTTTGTATTGTTGCGCACATTTTTTGGCTACGAAACAATGATTTTTTGACTCGGCTTGACTAGAGAATTAAATTAATATACCACAATATATACTTTCGGTACAATGCAAAAAAGTTCACTTTTCAATTTCGTGCACGAATTGTTGGATAGAGTTTAGTCAGTAGGCCCATTCAAAAACTCCAGCACGACGCATGCCATGACTCGTAGCACGAGGTTCTCGTGCTATCTTGATCATGTCACCCGTATTACAGGTGTAAGGCGAGTCACATGACCAAGATGGCACGAGATTCTCATGCTATGAGTTGTGGCACAAATCGTGCTGGAGTTTTAGAATGTTAGAAATAATGTGTAATTTATACATTCCAGTTATAAACTGTTTATAAACAAAAAATATTCACACAGCAATTTTTTTTGCATATTCAGGTGCTTTGAGAAGTGGTACAGTGGTATATTATTAGGTGAATTGAAGTCCAATAAATTTCATATTTTTAAGCCAAATTATGTGCAAAATTTGCATTTTTAAGCCTAATTATGTGCAAAATTTGTATTTTTAAGCCTAATTATGTGCAAAATTTGCATTTTTAGGCCAAATTATGTTAAAAATTTGCACTTTTAGGCCAAATTTTGTTCAAAATTTGCATTTTTGGGCCCAATAGAGTGAAAATGACATTTTTAGGATAAAAAAATGACATAATTGGTCTATTATTAATCTATTAGTCTATTATAAAAATGCATTTTTAGGTAAAGTGCAAAAATGACATATATTGGTCCTGTTAGGCAAATAAAATGACATAACGTAATAAGTTACATTATTTTATTTGGCGTTAGGCCAAATAAAAGCACAAAAATGAAATTTTTAGGTTTTGATGATTACAAATGAGAATCTGTTGTGACCTGATTTATTGGAAAGATAATTACTAATAAGCTGAGTGTACTTAACCTGGGTTATTCTAAGAATAGATAGCGAAATAATTAATACACGAGAATGAATTATAGTATTTTAATGGTATTTATTGCAGCAATACTATGAAATTACACCGTAGGGAAATCTGAATCAAGATATTTCTCGATCAGGATTACTAATGATAATTGGAATGCGATAACTAGGTTATCGCAGGTCCCTGGTTCGGTCGGTCTCGATTTGGATGCTAAACTGGTGTGAAGCAGTTTAGGCCTATTCCTGGTCCTTGGTCTGTTGTCTAGGTGGTTAGTGGTCGTTAGGTGGTTAATATGATCGCAGTGGTCGGTTGCTTAACTTTACGAAGTTACTAGCACTTTGTTTTGTCGATAACGCGTGTAGAGCCGGACAAAGGATTTGCCTTGTCGAATACGCGTGTAGAGCCGGACAAAGGGTTTTGTCTTGTGGATACATGGGTAGAGCCGGGCAAAGATCTGTCTTGTCGAATACACGTGCAGAGGCGGACAAAGGGTTTTCCCTTTGTTAGTGTTGGGAGTTTGAGAAAGATTCGTCGACAAGGTGCTTGTTTCCTTGTCTTCGTGGCGCTATCTACGACAGTCCGGTGAGATTTTCGGTGTGTATCTGTGGCATCGGATCCTCAATCAATCCCTGTAATTTTACGGGGCCTGACTGGCGAGGAAGTTTGATGCTCTGGTGTACCTTGGGTTGTGTCCTGTGAATAATCTAGTCTCACTTCCTGGAGCAAGTCCTTTTATAGCTCCGAGTCATGTGACCACGACAGGTGTTGAAAATGGGTCACTCCCTCCTTGGGTCGCCTCAGCTATAAAGGTTGGGAATGCTCAGCCCTCCTTCTCTTAGTGGAGGGAATGCGTGTAACAGCGAGGGTTCTCCCCCACTGTGCGCACCCGGATATTTTAATACAATAAACAAAGTAAAAGTTTTATTTTATATTTATTTATTAAAACAATTCCTAGTCACCACAAATCAAAACAAGAAAATCTCATCAATTCAACTTCAAAATCAATCTTAAATTGATTTAAAAAAATCGATTTTTACATTACAAGAACACATTTCATTGTTATTTAATCAGTTAATCAGCTATTTAAGTTCACAAACTAATACTCTTAATAGTTTTGATTTTTTTTTGTAGTTGCACGAAGTAATTATTACGAAAAAATACATACCGATTGCTGTTGAGTATTTCCGCCATTTTCATATATCGGCCACCAGATGGCACCAATATTCAAATCACCTTATACCGCCATTTTTATTCAACAGCCATATGAAATCAACCAAAAACTAGGTATGTGGTTTTCTATTTATTTTCTTATTCATTCTTATCTCAATACAATTTGCAGATTACATTTTGAATTTTTATTATTTAAGTAAGTTATCAAAGTAAAAGTTAATTCACTACCTAGTGGGTTGTTTAACCATTTGTTCAACTGAAAAAAATATAATTTCAAAATCTAAAAATTATAAAGCATTAAACTTTATTTCCAATACGTTACGAGAAACTCCCATTGGCTAGAGCCTGTTTGCTTGCACATTGATACAAATAACGACAATATACTATCATATATGGTCGTTTTTATAATCGTTTATTTTAGTCGTTTTTATAATCGTTTATTTTAGTCGTTTTTATGTTTGTTTACGTTCGTTTATTTTTGTTTATTTTCGTTTATGTTCATTTATGCCCTTTTATGGTCGTTTTTCGAACTATTTTATTACGTGCAGGAAAAATCGTTGGGAAAAGGCTCTAGCCAACGGGAGTTTCTCGCAATGTGTTGGAAATAGAGTTTAAGCATATGGAAGGAAAGAAAGAAGTACTTATTTCTCAGTACTTATTTCTCTAGTTCAGCGAGTGCTTAGACGGGCGGTGCTTCGGCGGGCGGTGCTTCGGCGGGCGGTGCTTCGGCGGGCGGTGCTTCGGCCGGCGGTGCTTCGGCCGGCGGTGCTTCGGCCGGCGGTGCTTCGGCCGGCGGTGCTTCGGCGGGCGGTGCTTCGGCGGGCGGTGCTTCGGCGGGCGGTGCTTCGGCGGGCGGTGCTTCGGCCGGCGGTGCTTCGGCGGGCGGTGCTTCGGCCGGCGGGGCTTCGGCCGGCGGGGCTTCGGCCGGCGGTGCTTCGGCCGGCGGTGCTTCGGCCGGCGGTGCTTCGGCGGGGGGTGGTGGGGCTTTGGCAGGAGCTTTGGCCGGAGCTTTGGCCGGAGCCTCGGCCGGCGCTTCAGTTCGTGGCGGCTTAGTTTTTGGCAGCTTAGTTGTCTTTTTTACAAAACCGAAATCTCCTTTCATCATCGCATCATAGAGTTCACCCATGACCACCTGAGAAAAAAAATTATAAATATAATGGTTGGTGATAGTTTTGTATTACTTACAAGATCCAAGCGTCTTGCTAGTTCTCTAAGTCTCTGAAAATTATTTTAAATAAATTTAGTTTATGTATGATAGTAATTGAAAATAGTGTTGAGAAAAATTAATAAATTTTGGAAACTCTATAGTCAATATCGAATTGTCTGAGACCTTTTTACACACAGCGAATTTGCGGGCGGGAGGGGGGTCGGCGCCTATCGTTTTTCTGTAAACTTTGCTACTTTCTAGGTTGTTTTTAGCTTAAAAACAACTTAAAAAGTTGCGGTTAGCTATGCAAACGTATTAAAAACGGCGCTTTTTTGCAAACAACAGCTGGGGGGTGCGGCGAGAATTAGAAGGACGGTGCTAAATCGACAAAATACTGTAAATTCTATTTTTATATTATTAATACATACTGCTTGAGTCATTCCTGACTTTGTTACTTTTGGAATCTGTATAATTATTGTAAAATTAGAATTTTTAAATTTACAAAAAAAAAGGTTTTTACATAATTTGACAATAATTTGAGTCCAGATTCCATGGCTCTCGCAGCATCGCCATTCTTTGGTAACTAAAATAAAAAATTTTTATACATTTTATATAGTATTTACTCAAAACTAAACTAAACTCTGTTTCTAAAACATTGCAAGAAACTCCCATTGGCTAGAGCCTTCTTCCAGCAATTTTTTAATGCACTTAAAAAAATAATTCGAAAAATAACCATAATGTAGAAATAAAGTATTTGAATTTCCGTATGTATGCACAGCCTATGATGAGTGTTAGGAATTAAGTGTTATCATACAATACTTGATCTATATTATTTTGGTATCATGTATTATTTTATTGTGGATGCTAGTAACAAAGTTGTAGCAGCATTGTACAAAGCAACTATAGCATCTATGGCAACACATCACATGACACATATTGTAAGAAATAGAACTTTTTACAATTGTACTCCAAAGGGAAAGGATGTCTGCTTAAGCAGACATCCTAATCAAGAATCATGAAATAAAATATGTTTATTTCAAAGTGACAACTGCCTCCTTAAGATCTACCATATGCCTATTTTATTCTCAACATAGTAGCAGAGTGAAAAGGACCTGATTTCCTTGGATATCAGAACATTCAAATTGCTTATTGACTGGAATGTTAATTTGTTTTGGAACCAAGGACAAGATGAAGATTGGCAGTTTGATTTTATGACTTTTGCTACAAAGATCAATATTTGGAACAAGATGTCATCTGGAGTACAGTTGACAAGTTGTCATTAAGTTCTTATTGAAGTTCAGGACTGCATATCAAACAAGAGTAAGTGCAATAATTTTTAGTTCATTGGCATGTTCTTTTTGCACTTACTTGCATTTGAATTAATTCAAAATTTTATTTTTTGAATGTTATTCGGATTGACATTCCATCTCTGTTCCAATCGTCATTGCCATTTCAACTCATTTTGAAAGATGTCAACTGAAGATGACAACTCACAAGCTGGTGGATTCTATATCACAAAATTAAATGCAGATAATTATCCAGAATGGGCTTTGGATATGGAATTATTATTGGAGCGAGGCCTTTATGGATTTGTTGATGACAGCATATCCAAACTAGATGACACGACATCTGCAAAGGAAAAGCTAATCTACCAGAACCGCGCTGCAAGGGCAAGAGCTACAATTTGCTTGGGTGTGACTACTGAGTATAAAAATGTAGTCATTGCCTCGAAGACAGCAAAAGAGGCTTGGAAAACCCTGAAAGACATTTTCCAGCCAGTAAGTCGAGCACGCAAAGTCAAACTTCGCAGAGAATTTTTGGAGATGAAACTTTTACCAGATGAAGATATGGCAGTTTTCATTAGCCGTGTCGATAGAATGGTGACGGACCTGTCCAACATCCAAGTGAACATACCAGATGATGACCGCGCCTTCCAATATATTGAGATGCTGCCGGATGCATATGACAATGTGGTCCAGACAATGTATCACTGGAGTGATACTGATTTTACTCCTAAGGCTGTGCGGGAACATCTGATCGCAGAGCAGTCTCGACTGAGACATAAAGGAGGATCAGTCACCTAGAAGGATGCCAAGTCGTTTGCCACTACGAGAACTTCTTTTGTCCGGCGAAGACCATTTCAACAACAACAGATAGGGCCGCAAAAATTGAACACTTCAAGAAATGGTCAACGCAGCGATTTCACATGCTATAATTGTGGTGAGAAGGGCCACATAGCACGGAATTGCCCTCATCAGAAAAAGTTACTGCAGCCAGGGACAACGAATGGTAGTCAACAAAGGCAGCAGCGTCCAGGCATCCAGAATTTTAAGCCATGGGATGCAAGATTGAGAGGACCACAATGTGTGCAGCCGGTAGCGGTCAATACTTTAAATTTTTATGCATCTAATACATTAGATGTTAGTTTAAGTACAAATTTAAATGCCAATTCTAACCTCGATCATGCTTGGTACCTCGACAGTGGCGCCATCGATCATATATGGTACAATAAAGAGCTGTTTCAAACGACGCTCCAGTCTTTCTCTCATGAATTGAGATTAGAAGAAGGCAAGTTGGTGATTACTGCTGTTGGTCGGGTTGTAGTTTCAACTTGGCAGAATGGTGTTAGTGTGTCTATCATACTTAATAGAGTGTTTTATGCACCTAATTTTACCAAGAATCTCCTCTCGATTGCCAAGATAGATGAAGCAGGTTTTCAAGTCTTGGTTAGGAGTGGCAAGATGTATATTTTTAAGGAAAATTTTAAAGATTATTTATTATGTGCATCTAAGAAAGGCAGTTTCTATAAGCTAGAGGTTGAGACTGCTATAAGAAGACAAAATAGTCATGTTATTTCAGGTTTAAGAAATTTGGCCATTAGAAATAAGATGTTAGATATTAAACCAAATTTGAATAACTTAAACAATGTTAAACAACAACAGATGCAAAGCTATGCAAATGCATTAAAATTTAGTCAGAAACAGGTAGATGATAAGAAAGAATTTAAGAATAATAGAATTTTAAATAAAGACTTGAGTCCATATTACTTGAAAGAAAATATTAGTTTAACACAAAATAAAATTACAAGGCCAATGTCAGCTGAAATCTGGCACTCCCGTTTTGGCCATCAAAATATACAAGGTTTGGCAAAAATGCAGAAGATGAAGACCGTACGAGGCCTGGATGTGGCAACAGTCGCTAAGGACAAATGTGACATATGTGCGATGGCGAAGTCAACAAGGGCAAGTTTTAAACCAATACGGGATATTAAAAGCCCAAGACCCTTGGCCTTGTTACATGGATGTGTGGGGGCTATCGCGTGTCCCATCACAAGGAGGCGCGAGATTCTTACTGACAATGGTAGATGACTACTCCCGATACACTTTTGTAAATCCAATGAAGTACAAAAGTGAAGTTTTCGATATTTTTCGAAATTTTCAATTGAGAATGGAAAGAACATTCGATTGTAAACTCTAATCAGTACGAACAGATAATGGCATGGAGTTTTGTTCACGACAATTTGAAACTTATTTAACAAATTTAGGAATCTCATTTCAGCGGACGAACTCATATTCGTCCGAAATGAACGGGGTGGCAGAGAGAATCAACTGCACCATGGTTGATGGAATCCGCTCAATTCTTTTAGTTGCCTAGGTACGTCTGGGCAAAGCTAGCGGTAACTTTTATATTTTTAAAAAATCGCTATCCACATAGGAGTGTGGGAAGTCAGATCCCATACTGCCTGTAGTTTGACCGCCCCTTGACGGTACGACACCTTCGTGTACCTGGAAGCAAGGCTTATGTCCATATACCAACAGAGAAAAGATGCAAGTTGGATCCGCGAGCCTGGGAAGGTGTCTTCTTGGGCTATGCAATTAGCACGGCTGGATATCGCATCTGGAACCCTAAATTGAGAAAAGTGGTCGAAACAAAACATGTGAAAATTGATGAATCCATTCTGTAGGGGGACAAACAGAGATTTACAAGAGATAGGTCTCTACAGATCATCTTCAGTAATTTTCAAAATGAAGATGCAGAATTGGATGCCGATGAAAAAAAGAATCCAAAAATGCCCACTCGATCAGTTGTATCCACACCACTAGTACAAAGAGTCCCAGGTATAGAAGTCCAGCCATCACTTGTGAACAGATTTTTACATCCAAATATCGCAACTCGAAGACCCGTGACCAGATCTCAGTCTTCAAAGCCTTCCACTAGCAAAGAGCAATCACAACAAAGATTGAAGGAGGTTGATTTCTCTACATGGAACCGAACAGTCAAGTATAGACAAGCTGGGAAGACTGCAGGAGATTTTGATGTTTACTATAAAACACCAACAAGCGAGACACTGAGGTTAATCCCAGATGCAAAGCGATACTGTGAAGACAATAATATTGTCTATAAGCCTGTTTTTATATTCAATTCTCCTGATTCAATTCCAGTAGAGGAACTCGAGCCTAATACAGATGAGGAAGCAGATGACACTGAGATTTGGAATGATGCTAGGGATAATAGTTTTCAGACTTATTATTTACGTAACCAAATAATACAAGCTCATTTGGTCAAAATAGAGCCTCGAACTTTTGATGAAGCGATGAGATCTGACCAGAGGAAGGAATGGACACAAGCCATCCAGCAAGAGCTGGACATTTTAGCAGAGACAGGGGTATACAAGGAAGTTGACCATCTAGGAGCAAAGATCATTTTAGGCTCAAAATGGGTCTTTAAGACCAAAACAGATGCCAGTGGTCTTGTGAAAAGATACAAGGCCAGACTCGTGGCTCAGGGATACCGGCAACAATATGGAATTGATTTTGACGAGGTTTTTAGTCCCGTCGTAAACGTTTCATTGATTAGATTTTTTTTGTATTACTGGTTTCATTGGTATTACTGGTTTCATTGAGAGGTTGGGTTCATACCCATCTCGATGTGAAGTCAGCTTATCTCTATGGAGACCTTGATCAGAAGGTTTACATGGAGATTCCAAAAGGAATAGAGTGTCCAATCCAGGGCCAGGGTGTGGTTGCTTCTAAAATCACTATATGGTCTACATCAATCAGGTAGACAGTGGCATAAGAAGCTTGATGAAAAGCTAGTAGCCAGTGGTTTCATAAAGTATCCCGGACTAAATTGTATACATTCATATAGAGATTATGGTACACTGCTCGTTTATGTGGACGACTTGGTCCTATTTAGTAGAGAAAAAGTAAACAAAACTCAAATGATTTCTTTACTTAAAGATTGTTTTGATATTGTCGATCTAGGAGATTTAAGTACACTTATGGGTGTACAGTTTGAGAAGAAAGCAGGTGGTGAAATAATAATCCACCAGAAATCATATATTAGAAAACTCGCCATTGAGTATGAATTGGAAGACACACCTCGAGTGTTAGTTGGCACAGCTGTACAATGCGTTAATAATACTGATGAAGTTGTAGAAGATTTCCCATATAAAGCTCTTATAGGAAGTCTGTTGTTTGTGGCTGGTCGCACTAGGCCAGACATACTTTTTTTGGTTATTTTATTATCTCAATTTAGTAATGCTTTTAGCATGCAACATGTAAATTTACTGAAGTATGTACTGAGATATCTAGTCTCAACTGCCACATATGGTATAAATCTAAGTGATTGCTCGGATGCTCGCATTACCTGCTACACTGATGCATCGCGGGGCAAACGAACCGTGATACCAGGAAGTCGTTTGGCGGCTTTATAGTACTGGTGGGGGAGTGGCTATAAGCTGGTCGTGTAAAAAGCAACCAGTGGTCGCCCTCAGTACCATGGAAGCCGAGTATATGGCGCTTGTAAATGCAGTGAAAGAAGCCCAATGGCTGCATCAGGTTTATTCTAATTACATTTTTGCGGATGAGCACCGTGATATCCCTACTATTTATACGGATAGCATGTCTGCAATGCACTTCACGAAAAATGCTGTAGAAAATGTCCGAAGTAAACACAGATATTAAATATCATTTCATCAGGGACTGGTTCAACAAGAATGACTTTGTCTTGAAGACAGTTCCCGGAGACCATAACATTGTGGATATCTTTACAAAATGGCTTTCGAGCCAGCGCATTAAGATGCTGTGTCAGGGAATATTTAATTTGAAAAATTGATAGCTCTGTTAAAGTTGTTGTTAACGTTGAATGGAAAATTTAAAATTTAGATAGATACTAAGTAAAGAAAAAATTGTTTTTCATACTCTAGGTTTTTAACTTAAAATTGTAAAGACTGTGTTAACATACGGAAATGGTGGAGTGTAGAAATAAAGTATTTGAATTTCCGTATGTATGCACAGCCTATGATGAGTGTTAGGAATTAAGTGTTATCATACAATACTTGATCTATATATATTGTTTTGATATCATGTATTATTTTATTGTGGATGCTAGTAACAAAGTTGTAGCAGCATTGTACAAAGCAACTATAGCATCTATGGCAACACATCACATGACACATATTGTAAGAAATAAAACTTTTACAATTGTACTCCAAAGGGAAAGGATGTCTTAATCAAGAATCATGAAATAAAATATGTTTATTTCAAAGTGACAACTGCCTCCTTAAGATCTATCATATGCTTACTTTATTCTCAACATATAAAAAGGCATAAACGAACATAAACGAAGATAAATGAAGATAAACAAAGATAAACAAAGAAGAAACGACCATAAAATGACCATGTATGATGGTTTTTTTGTATTAATGTGCAAGCAAACAGGCTACAACCAATGGGAGTTTCTCGCAATGTTTTGGAAATGGAGTTTAGTAGTAGCATATCTAGGGTTATTGTGCAACTGTAAGGTTAGGGTTAGGTTAGGTTTGGTTAGTCAACAGTTTTAATATAGATAAGTTATTTACTTTGAGGACATCTCGTAGGACAGAATCGAGTTTCTGAAAAAAAAAACCATGTCCTTACTATCACACAGTAAAATTATTATATCCAATCAGAAATTTTTATTTTATTGATAATTATAATTACTTCTGCTCCTGTTCCGCTACCAAAACGTATTTCTTTCAAGAGAATTGAAACCTTCTTTGTTTTCTGGAAATTGCAATGGCTTGTTTAGTTGTAATTTTTAATATAAGATATTTATTACGTCAGCTATTGCATCAACATGTGATAAAATGAAACACGTAAATAGAAAATAATGTAACCCAGCCATTTTACTAAAAAAAAAGAAAACAATAAATTAAATAAATAAACTTTATTTCTTATAATAACGAAGGACTACCACTGGCCCGGGGACTCACTTCATCGTTCTTCTTCAACCAAGTAAGTTTTTTCCCAAGTCTTAAGGCCCTACCCACGAAACAAAGAAATGTCTAAACAACTTTC
>JH431291.1:6460-20270 GCA_000239455.1 Strigamia maritima
ATGAAAGATTAAACTAGAAGTATATCCATAATGTCATTACACTAAAATTTTAAATCTTAATTAGGATATGCATTAAAAATAGATGTTTTAAATGTTCAGGTCAATACGATAATCTTTAGTATTGACAACGTACTGCAATATTTGCATCAAAGCTTTAACGTGTTTGAGAGAGTGTCGGGTATTAAATTGAGATAAAAAAATAGTTGAATATAATATATCTGGCCTAGAGCGTGAAGCCAGGAACATGAGGCTTCCTACAAGGCTTCTGTAAGGGAAATCTTCATCCAGTTCGCAATCTTTAGGTTCTACTAATGTGGTACCAACTGTCACGGGAACCTTAATTAAGTTGTTTGGCACAATTGAGTACTTTGTGCCAATTGCTCAATAAAACTGGATTGGTGTATCTCTAACTTGCCTTCTGATCTAGTAAACTCAACTCCTAGGAGTTTTGATACAGGGCCCAAGTCTACAATATTAAAATGGCTGTTTAAGCCTTCAATTAACTTGTTTTTAACAATGTCAGACTCTGCTATTATCACATGCATTGTGTATTGTTCTATCTTTTGATGCGCATTCATCTTGTAGATTTGTATAAATGTGCTCTAACAGTATCTTGTGTTTGCGCATCTTAGTTTGTGACATGCTCTATTGTTTTCCCTTAATGCAATGCATTAGTGTTTTTATTTTGTTACACTTTTTTGGTAAAAATGTATTGTGTTAAGTCATATATTAAGTTTTATTTTCTAGGTTTAAGCCCCGCCTATTATAGAGTTTGTTTTGTTTACTTATCAGCTCTGGATGTTTGCTATAAGTTTCCTTATAATCCTGAGTAATTTTTGTGAAATTATATTATTTCCATTTTGGTTTAGGTCACTACAGTCTATCTAGATGTATGTAGTGATCCTGACATGTATTTATTTGCTTGGGATCACATCCTATGCCTTAGGAGTGATCCTTGTCTTTTAATGAGTTATTTTTAGCTCAGGTGATTAATTCTGTCACCTGGTGGTTTTTACTCTGTGTTTTGGGTTTGAGATTATATACTCTCTCTCTATGTTCTCCAAGATGGCTGAAATAAATGATCCATGCTTCTGAGGATTAATATTGGACTTTTTATTGCTTTGCATGTGAGTTTCCTGTCTTTTCAAGTATTTTATGGCCATATAAGTGATTCAGATCACAGGCCACATGATGACAAGCTCACAGACATAGGATTCATGTCAGAGAGCAGAGCCAAGCTGTGTCAGGCCAATTTGAGATCAAAAGCAGCCCAACAGGACCATTTGCGGCTCATTTACATCACATTCCATGCTTCATATGCGGGAGAAGCCCAGGCGCGAGGTTCCGCGCATTTAGAGCTCGATCACGGAGTACGGAGATCGGCGCTTGTTTCCGGCGGGACGCGAGGCACCGCGGACGGCAGGATTTTCCAACTTTTCCATCGAAATTCCAAAAACGTGAAAAATCGATTTTTCACCAATTTGAAGACAGTTTTCGCTTCCACAACTGTCTGCCTGTCTAGGGGACGACTTGTAGATGTACACGCAGCACAACAAGGAGGCAGAAAAACAGCTTTACTAATACAAAATTGACTACGGGACTGAAAACTTCTTTGTAGTCAATCTCATATATTTGCCGAAATCCCTGCGCTACAAGACAGACACGATAACGTACAATAGCTCCCAATGCATTGTGTTTAAGCTTAAAAATCCATTTGCTTCCAAGTATGTGCGAGTGGTTTGGATGCGGTTTTACTTCAAATACACTGCGTTCTTCGAGAGTATCGAGTTCTTCACGCATAGCGTCTATCCATTTCTCCTTTTCTGAAGACGTCATCGCCTCTTCGTATGTGCTAGGTTCTTTAATATTGGCACAATACACTCGGACAGCAAATGTTTCACTACTACCATTGTCTTTTTCCACCGCCTTCGCCGAGTTCCAATTTCATGGGTTGCACGGCATTATAACTGAAAAACATGGCGCGTTCACCGCAGACATGATGCGATGCACAACTATCTAGATACCACTCACAAACTCGGGTGTTGATTGAAGCACTGTAAACAGCTGGAGTAGTAGACACACACGAGTCACTGACGACATTCGCAAACCATGCTGACTTCGCGGACTGGTTTTCCGGCGGAGCTTCTGGCGTTCTATGTCCCCGGCGACGACCACAACCACGTCCACGTCCTCGAGGCTGTTGTCCACCACGCTGTGCTTTGGGTTGGCTGCAATCTCTTGAAAAGTGCCCCGGTTGGCCACAATTATAACAGATAGTTGACTGCAACCATGCATTGTTGGAATTGGATGCTGAATCCCGCTTAGTCGTACTCATCTGCCTAGTAGACTGCTCCTTTTGGCTTGTCAACAATGCAGCAGCTGATTCCAGATTTTTCTGGCTGTTGGCAACCAGTTAACGTCGGTTGCATTCCGCCAAGAGCGCTGTAGTAACTTTCTCATACGTGAACTGATCCTTTTGCCATTGGTAAATTGCCTGCACCTGGTTTTCATATTCTTTACCAATCCAACTTATGAGTAAGTATGCCTTAATTGAATCCTCTGGTTTGAGTTTGTCATTTACTGCAGCAAGGTCATCCTCGGCCTTATCCAATCTGCTTATAAACGAGTCGAGCTCTTCACCGTCATCACGGCGTATACAATAAAATGTCTCAACAAGCGATGTTTCACGGGCGATTGAGCTGGGCTCAAATATTTTCTTTAGGTGTTTCAGAACACCCTCCGTCGTATCGTGTTTCATCGCTGCAGGTTGGAGGCGAGGTACGATACACTGCAGCACAATTGCCCTGGATTTGTCTTTATCTTTCTCAAACTTGTCCTTTTCTTGTTGAGTTGCTGTGGCGGGCGGCTCAACCTGCTTTCCGGTGACAAATTTCCACAGGCCCTTTTTCCTGTAACAGCAACTGCACATCGATGCACCATTGCACGTAATTAAATTTGTCCAGTTTTGTCACTGCGGCAGCAGCAGACTTGGTGATGTCTTTTTCTGACATTATGAAGCTGAAAATACAAAAAAAAAGCGGCAGAGACAATTCAAACTCAAAAATTCGAATATTTACCGCAAAATGCCCAAAACTTTTTAATGGGCAATTATTAGGCCTGTTCCACGAGTAGAACCACCCTCTGCTACCATATTGTTGACCTTGGACTGCTCGTGGACTTCAGTATGCAGTGGAAGCGGTGAAAAGTTGAAAAAAAACATTTTTCCAAAAACTCCAAATTTCTATGTTCGGTTTTCCTTGGATAACTCTGCGATGCTTCGTCGGATCGAGACGGGACACACGCCAAAAGATGCGCCTTAAAATTCTCTACAAGATGAGTCTAAATACGTGATGATTAGGCTTACGGTGCGCTTCGTACGAGCGATTGAAGTGCGCGATGCGTCAATCGCGAGTGTGGACCGGTGTTGACTCAAAAACGATGTGGCCTCGTGAGTACGCTTATAATGCCATAATAAAAGCGATTTAAATTCGAAATAACTCACTAATAAGTCCATAACATGATGTGAAATTAGAAGCACATTTAATAGCAGCCATCTTGGCTATCGATACAACAGGAAGTGACAACATCACAGCATAGTCTCAAAACAGGTGAGATCAATCAATCACAAATGATGACACATTTGCCAAAAATAGAATCCAGTGTGGCAAATGATATCTGTGTCATCAAATATGCTTTTAGCATTAAATATAAGATTTGAGCTGCTTGCATAAATCAAGATAGGTTGCAAGAAGCCCGCACAGATCAAGAAATTTACAATAAAGTAATACACATTGTGATATAAAATAGGAATTGATCATTTCAATCCAATCTGTAAATTAATAAAGCACATAATTTATAATCAATTCCATGACAAAGGAACAATTTCACAACAACATTATATAAACCTGAAACTGTTCCAAAACAATATTTTATACACTTTTACATAATTCAATTATACGGGTCTAGAAAATAATTAAATTTAAAAGTAAGGAAAATTATAACATTATTATTATATTCCTAAAATAAGTAAACAAATACCTGTCATTGCCAATCAGTAAATATATAAATATTATCAACACAAAAAACAGTCAGAAATATACTATCATGGATAATGACAGTTGATGTCACTTTACATCAATAAAATAATGTCACAAGTAACAGGTTGTTTATTACATACTAACAAATAACAACAAATTCCTCCGCTCGAATTTATTCGATTAATGCTCTTAATCATATACATCTAAATATTTACATAAGTCTACAATCTTCTGATAGTTAACTCGCTTGGTTAAAATATCCGCTAAGTTTTCTTTAGTGTTAATGTATTGCAGACTAAACAATTTTGATTCATAATTTTCTTTTACAAATTGGATCTTCACATCAATATATTTCGTCTTAGAATTTTCTACGTCATTTTTAACAAAATGCATCCCTACTCTATTGTCACAATGTACGACAAAATTACCAAATCCCAAACCTTGAATTTTACCAACTTCATTAAGACAACGTTTAAACCAAATCATTTCCTTTACTAGTTCGGATAAGGCAATTAACTCAGCTTCCATGGCACTCATGGTTACTAAACTTTGCTTCGTACATCTCCATATAATTGGGTTTCTTCCCATACAAATTAGATATCCTGTTATTGACTTTCTATCTTTCACGGAAGTCGCCCAACTAGCGTCTACATAACAATCTACATCAAGATTCAACGACTTAGTTAAGTGAATGCTGTTCTCTTTTGTACTTATGACATAATTCCACAAATTCAGAATACATGACCAGTGAATTAACTTTGGAGTTGAATTATATCTCGCAAGGATATTTATGGTCACACAAATGTCTGATCTAGTGTACCTCGAGATAAACATCAAAATCCCTACTAAGGTCCTATATGGATATTTACTGGCATCCAACACATCGCCTTCACAATTTAACTCATTAAGATCTAAGCCCACTTTGAAAGGCTCTTTAACATTCTTGAAACCAAAATTCTTGAATCTTTCAAAAAGTCCCTCAATATATGACTTCTGGCTAAACCTTATTCCCCCGGACTCACGAATAATATCTATTTCTAGGAATCTTTTGGTTTTCCCCAGATCAACAAACTTGAATGCCTTGTTCAGTAGTGTAACAGTACGCAACTTCGTCTCCTCGTCCTTAGCAAAAATAATTATATCATCAACATAAAATAAAATCACCACATTCCAACCTAAACGATATACGCACTGAGTAGACAAAAGTTTGGAAAAAACCTAACTTGGTTATTTCGCCACTCAACTTCAAATACCACTGCCGACCTGCCTGCTTCAGCCCGTACAGTGACTTACACAATTTCCAGACTCTAGACTTGTCTGGATGCACTACATCCGGTATGGTCATAAAAATATCCTCTGGCAACTCGCCATACAAAAACGCACATTTAACGTCCAAATGTGTATCAATCCAGTTCAAAAATAAAACCAACACTGCAAACAACAATCTCACAATAATAAAATTAACCACTGGATTATACACCTCAGTAAATTGCCATAATCCTGCAAGAACCCACGTGCAACCAATCTTGCACGGTGACGGACAACTTTCCCACCGGCATCACGCTGTCGCACAAAAACCCACTTATGGTTCAATACTTTCAAATCAGGCGTTTTAACCACTTCCTTAAACACATTCCGTTCCCTTAGCGTCTCCACCTCGTCATTCATCGCAGATTCCCAATCCAATCTGTCAGGAGCTTCAATGGCTTCTTTGTAGGTCAAAGGATTAGACTAATCCACATTGGAACATTCAAGCCCATTAAAATATACACTAAGGTCCACATTAGATGTTGACGTGCCCTCATTAGGAGACATATCGGGAGATGAATCCTCTTTCCCCCCAACATCTTTAAGATCCCAAACGCCTTGAAACGGGTTATTGTTTTTAAACGCATGTCTAACACTGCCATCCGCATACTCAATATTATTATCAGCACAAAATTCCCTGACAGCCTTGGCTGAAAGAAAAGTTTTGCCTTCATATGTCAAGGTAGAGTCATAACGACCAGGGAACTTCCCCGTCATGGGTCTTCGCGTTGCAATTCTTTCCCAGGTTCCCTTTGACTTAATTTGAATAGGGGTCTGAATGGGATTATTTCGATAAAAGAAACATAATTCTTGGCCCCACCCCTACTTTCATACTTAGTGGGCCCCCAAACATCTGAATGCACTAACTCAAGTGCAGACTTGGTCGTTATCTCGGGCTTCGCTTTATCCCTAAATTTAGTCTGTTTGGACCTAATACACGATACACACTCTAAATCTCTCTTGTTTAGTTTGGGTAAACCTCTAACTAAATCCTGATTGGACATCTTAACTATGGAATCAATACCCATGTGCATTAATCTCCGATGCCATAACTTCAAGTCACCTACTGGTTTACTTTCTACAACATTAATTTTACTTGTAAAATTTTCCTTAAATACTGGTTTAACATTCGATTTCAACAAATTGCTACTGCACTTGGTTGCATTCAACTTGAACAACCCTTTATGCTCGATAAACCTTAACGTTGGCCTATTCTGTTTGTTCCTAACTAAGATTTTATTCGATCTACCAGACCACGTACATCCAGCTTGCATTGCACATGACCCACTAATTAAATTACGCTTCCCACTTGGAGCGTAACCAACCTTATTCAAAGTAATCCGATGAATTTCATTGCCAATCATGTGATCAAAACAAACAGTACCAATCCTCTCAACGTCGAATGTCCCAGAATACGCATTCATTTTGTAAGGTTTCCCAATTGTCAATTCCGAGAATAAAGTCTTATTATGACATAAATGAGCTCCCGACCCAGTATCCCAAATCCATTCATTATCCGTGGTCGATACATTGAACCCACCTACAATCAGCAAATCAGAAAAATGTGAGAAACCCCTTGGACTTCCCCTTTCTACACGAAGCCCCATAATGGCCTTGAATCTCACAATTTGAACATTTAACTTCCCTTTTGGGTTTCTTTCTGCAATCATTCAAATAGTGGCCTTTTATCCCACAATTAAAACAAATAATTTCTTTATTTTGTTTCCTTTTGGGATTTTTCTGATGATGCGTTATTGTCTGAACTATTACTAGGGTTAACACCCAACAACTCTCTCGATTTCAGACTTTCAAATTCTTCAATTAGGATTTTTTCAACATTCGCAGCAGTAAACTGTGCATCATCCCACCTATGCATTATACGACAACGTTATGATATTGCGACGGCAATGTGCACGTCATACGGTAAGCAATATCGTCAAATGGGATCGTCTTTCCCGCCAAACTTAAATCCCAAGCCAGCTGAGTAATACGGTTCAGAAACAAAATAATACTTTCATTCTCTTTCATCTGGGCTAGATGAAATTCCCTCAAAAGACGTGAAATCCTAGCCTTGGACTTCGGCTCATAAGTCTTAGCAAGTTTGTCCCACCTATCCGCAGGACCCTCAAACCCATCAAATAAACACTTAAGCTTATCCTCAATACCCAAATAAATTATACCCCCAGCTTTGGATTGGCTAGTCTCAAATAAAGTTACATTTGCTGCTGTAGCCCCAGCTGCAACAACATGCTTAGGGTCTATGAACTTACTAAGCCCTTTGCTGGCTAAACATGCCAACATATCCCTCTTCCAGCTGACGTAATTCAGCTCGTTCAGTTTCTTAAAACTGAGCACACTATCCCTTTCTGCCATAACTGACTAACCAAAAAGGGAATACTAAAAACCAAAAACTAATATAAGCTTCGAAAATGTTAAATCCTACTTGAAATAACGCACAAAAATTAAGCTGATCAATGACTAAGCCAATTAATCCGATTAATTTGCAAAACGTATGCAAATTAATCCAAAACTCGAGCCAAAAATTCACTAAAGCCAAAATAATCAATAAATAATTGCTAACTCTCGCAATTATATGGCTACGGATCCAAAAATCCAACAATAGCTCGCAAAAATTCCCTATCTCAAAACTAAAATCAATAAATCGTCTAATAAATCCAAAAACTTTTTGGATATTATCTAATCTGGTATATTTCCCTAAATATACCGTAAACAAGAAAACTAAATGCTCAAAATGAGGCCCAAAAAACTCCAAAAACTTTCCAATCAAGATCAAAAGCCTGGAAAGTCAAATCCGACTTTTTGAAATCTGAAAAACGCTCAAAATCAAAAATATTATAACGACAATTTCCACCAAAATGATAGAGAAGGGAGGCACCATGTACCAGATCCTCGGGATGAAAATAAAAGTCCCTTAAGGTTAGGTAGCCTCGAAGGTGAAAAATTTGAAAAAGGACAAATAGTGACAATAACAAAAAAGCAAAGATCTCCACTAAAGGAGCGACGGCTTCAAGATGTAGGCTTCCTTGCTGAAATCCTTTGATAATTGTCCGTGAATTTTGTCCTCTCTCTTCCTGAAGGTCACTTGAAGGTCGTCTGCTCCAAACTTCCAAAAATCCAATAACTGGCTCAAAAATCCAAAAATTGTCTGATAAATCACAAAAATGGCTCGTGGCTTGCAGAAACAGCAGCAAACCGGTCCTCCGTGTTGTACACGCTCCAAAATCGAAAATGACGCACATCACAGTCCAAACACGGCAAAAATGGCGCCATGACGGGAAAAATAAATAAGCGGCAATAAACAGGTCATAAGCAGTAATATTGACTTCTTACCTGTGTTTGTCTCGCTAAATGTGGAGACAAACAACAAACACTCAATTCCAGGCAGCAAAAATCCTTCAAACACGTCAAACTAGGCCTCGTCCTCGCAACAAACGAACTCATGCACCATAGTAACAAAAACACACAAAACTTCATCCAAACCACTCCAAAACGCAGGCAAACACACTGGAACCCATAACCATTTTATTCTAAACTGGTTTGATGAAGAAATAGGTGTAGATGACACAAGAAAACAGAGACACATCCATTCGGTCTCACCGCAACTTGCAAGTGGAATATTTTTATTTTGAAAAGCTAAAAATAGCCGCGCAAACTACGGAGGCTTACAAGTAACATACACAAATTAATTACAATAAATTAAATATAAGGAATAACATAATGAACATTAAATAATAAGATACTATGAATAAATTCGAGACTTTGAATGACTAAATAACAACAATTTTGCAGATCAAAATTCACGAACAATTACGTGTTAACGTCACCTTTGAAGCCTTCATCAGGAAGACATCGCTCCTTTCGTGAAGATCTTTGCTTTTTGTTGTTGTCATTATTTGTCTTTTCAAATTTTCACCTTCGAGGCTACCTAACTTTAAGAGACATTTATTTTCATCCCGGGGATCTGGTATATGGTGCCTCCCTTCTCTATCATTTTGGTGGGATAGTATCGTATTTAATATTTATTTTTGAGCGAATTTCCAGGTTCGGAAAGGTCGGTTTTGACCTCCAAAGATTTTTTGAGTTTTCCGAGTTATTAATCGAATTTTTAATCGATTTTAGCGATTTTGAGCGTCAATTTGTACTTTTGACAGAGTTTTGCGAATTTGAGTATAAGTTTGCAATTCTTCAGATATTTTTGGATCTTAGTTTAGGTATTTGTCGGGATTTATCGAGTTTTATCGATTTTGTAGTGAGTTTTTGGATAAAAACTCAAGTTTTCGAATTTTTGGTCTAAAATTCGAATTTTTGTGTATTTTTCATTTCTGTCAGTTAGGGATTACTTTCCGGGCTTCGTGCATAGATATTAGCTTAATATTACGTAATAGTCAGACATTGGTAAAGTTTATCAATTTATTTGACATTTTCGGAAAAAAAAATCAAAATTTAAAATTTTGGCGCATTTTGTGATTTTATTTTTCGAGCCAAACACAGTTAAGTGTTTGAATCACAAATATTCTATATTTTTCAATCTTCAGTTCATTTAATTTTAATGAACTTAATTTTCGCTGAAATTTATAGACCAAATTTCAGATTTTTGTATAATATTGTAGTATTTGCTTAGTTTATTTTGAGTTTGGATAGTTTAGTGAAATTTAATTGGTTTTGGGCCTTTTTCAAGTTAAAGATGACAGAAAAAAACGGAATATTAAGTTTCAAAAAATTAAATGAACTTAATTATGTAAGTTGGAAAAGGAATATGTTTGCTTGCTTAGCCAGTAAAGGCATAAGCGACTTTATTGATCCTAAACATGTTTTGGCCGCAGGGTCAACCCCAGCAGAGACCAGACAATTTAATATTGATAAGTCAAAGGCAGGGGGTATGATTTTCCTCGGGATCGAGGACAAACTTAAGTGCCTATTAGATGGGATTACACAACCCAACAAGCGTTGGGAGAAGCTTGCTAAGACTTATGAACCCAAGTCCAAGGTGCATATTGAGCGTTTATTAGGGCAGTTTCATCTCGCGCAGAAGCAACCTAACGAAAGCATCATCTTGTTCCTAAATCGAATTAGGCAATTGTCGCGTGACTTAGAATTGGCGGGAAAAAAGATAGACGACTCCGACATAGCTTATCGAATGCTGTGTACGTTGCCCCCGCAGTATGATGTCATTGTTAGCCAATTTAAAATTTAGTGTAATGACATTATGGATATACTTCTAGTTTAATCTTTCATTATTCTATCTACCATAGGCCTTTCGACTGTTCACCAGTCTTCTTCAGTGGTTTATGACAAAAGGTCATTACTCCAAAGATTGTCGAAGGAAATCCAAGAAAGAGGTTACTTGTTGAAGTGTTTGTAGAGAATAAAGATACACTTATAATTTAGTTTTCCAGGCTTATTCTTCTCACATTTGTTCTTCTCTCATACTCTGTTTATTATTTACATTGCACTGTTGCCAGGCAACATTTACTCATTACAATTTGCATAAATTATCTTAACAAAACATCATGATGACATAATGACAAGATGTCATAATGACATCCACTTTGCATATATTACACTTCCACCAATTTGTAAATCATACATCAAATTCCCCTATCTATACATGTTGCATAATATTAGATGTTACATCATCCCTTACACTACAAATTTTTTTTATTAATATTCCGTGTCACAATATATTTTTATCTCAACCTAAATTATCTCCTTCTTCATTTCTGTTTGCCTTTAATTCTTGCTAGGAGTTGCTTCTCTCTTTCTGTTATTTCCTTTCCTTGTACAGTCTGTACCGAAGGTAACCTTTTGCCTCTAGTTGCTGCTTCTCACCTTCTCGTTGTTATATTGGGATTAGATCCTCCAGCTCCTACCGTCTCACCACTGGATCTTGGTGTAACATTCATTGGTGGTGATACTCTCACAGGAATCTGCGATGGTGTAGCTGCTCGTATCTAGTATCCGCCTGCGCAAACAATTTAAATGTCTAACATGCAGTTGATCTGATTCCACATCTTTTATCACATAAACTACTGCACCTCTTATCTCAGTTACTATGCCGGGACGCCATCTAATCACTGTTTTAGGGAACACCTGATACCATACACTTTCACCCATCATAAAATTACGCTGTACCACTGCATCACTAGTGCGCGCATAATTGAGTCTCGGTTTCATCGCATCAAAATGCGTATCAACCTGTCTATTCAAAAACAGCATAGCAGGTGTTTTATTCTGATTTCCCTTAGAATTAGCATGTTGATATAAGGTAATTCGATTCAACCTAAGTTCTAAATCGCCTTTAGTGATTTTCTTTAATTTGTCTTTAGTCTATCTCACTGCGCGCTCCGCACAGCCATTAGATTGCGGATGATAAGGCGGGGAAAATATGTGCTCAATACTATTCCCTTTTAAAAATCCTTCAAACTCCTGCGATGCAAACTGCGGTCCGTTATCCGATACAACCAGATGTGGAATACCGAACGACGCAAATATGGATCTTAAAGCTCTAATTGTCATTGCCGACGTTGCGCTACGCATTGCCCGCAGCTCTAGCCAACTCGAAAAAGCGTCTACAACAATCAATATCATATTAGCTAATACGGGGCCCGCGAAATCAAGGTGTATTCTTACCCAAGGTCTCACTGCCCTTGGCCATATAATCGGCACAGCATGTGGGGCCAAAAGTACCATGCATTGCACAAACCACACATTCCTGAGCATACCTGCCTACCTGTTTGTCCATGCCTGGCCACCATGCGTAATATCTTGCCCTACGCTTCATTGTTACTACTCCTGGATGGCCCTCATGCAGTAACTTCAACACTTTAGGGTGCAACTCCACGGGTATTACAACTCTCACCCCACATCAAAACCTCTTGCATAATTGACAATTCATCAAATTTATCTAAAAACTTTTTTAACTCTGGTTTGTTGATCAACTTAGAACGATCCCCTACTCTAACCGCTTCCAGTATCAACTGTAATACTCTATCCTTTCTTGTGGCCTGTATCACTTGCTCTACGCCTACCAAATTTTCCGTTTGTAGTTCTGTTATTCTAATTCTTCCGGTATCGTATCCTTCATCGGGAATCGGCTTAACACATCCGCATTCGCATTGGCGGTGCCCTTTCTATAAACCAAGGTATACCGGTAGGCCGATAATATAATTGACCATCGCAAAAGTCTTGGTGAAATTATAGCCGGTATAGGTCGAACCGGTGCCAAAATGCCTAGTAGCGGTTTGTGATCTGTTGTGATCACAAACTCCCTACTAGCCAGGTAGATGTGAAATTTCTTGACCGCGTATATAATTGCGAGAGCTTCCTTATCCAAGTGTGAATAGTTTCTTTCGGTCTTACTCAAAGACCGTGAAACAAATGACACTGGGAGCTCCTGTGTTGTGGAATACGTTTGGCCAGGACCCACGAGCACCGTAAAGGTGAAGAAATTGGTGGAAATCAAATTTTTGCAATTTTTGGAAATTTTGATTTTGGATGGAAAATCCGAGATCGCTCGGCGGGACTCGGTGGCCCGGCTGCGGCCAAAAGTATACGCGATTCCCGTCGATCCAAAAGTCGGCCCTAAATATGCTTCTGAGCGCTCCGGCGATAGGCTGGCTGTGTTCCTCGTACCTTGCTTGGTCCCTCAGGAAGAAATACCTTATTCGGATATGCTTGGTTTTCGTGTTCTCTATGTCATTGCATGCGAACTGAATAGATGACAATGAGTCTGAGTGAATTAGAGGCGTATTCACACAGCGGAACAGTAAACAATTTTCAAACATGCAGCTGATCCAATAGCCTTCACTTGCTGCATGTGACAATGCAATATACTCTGCCTCCATTGAGCTGCATGCGATGACAGTCTGCTTCTTGCAGCCCCAGCTGACAGGACATCCCCCCATCGTATAGCATGTACCCACCAAAACTTTTACATCCTACTAAATCGGTAGCCCAAGATGCATCACAATACATGTGCATGCTTTCATCAATGCAACTGCTCAAATTGATGCAGTAATCTTGGGTGTTCACAACATACTGCAGAACTTGCAATAGACACTTGACATGTTGTGAAGAATGGCGAGTATTAAACTGGGACAAATAGATTGTTGAATACAGGATGTCCGGTCTCGTCCTTGAAGGCCAAAAACTTCAAATAGCCAATTAGATTTCTGTAGGGAAATCAGACTCAACCTCTGAGTCTTTACATGTATTAAGGGTCGTCCCCACCGTAATTGGCACCTTGATGAGTTTGTTAGGTACTACTCGGTAACCCTCTGCCAGTTTCTTAATAAACCCAGATTGATGGAGCAACAGGTGTTTGTCATCACGCTTAAATTCGACACCTAGTAACTTGGTGACTGGGCCTAGATTTACAATGTTAAAATGCTGGCCCAGGGCTTCAATTAGATTCTTTTGGACTGTTGCATCTTTGGCAAACAGAA
>AFFK01018223.1:0-12612 GCA_000239455.1 Strigamia maritima
ATCACGGCACATCAGTGGTCCTCTTTTGTGGCAGTTGAAGCATGTCAGGGACTCGGAGTTTGACATTTCCTTTCTGGTCCTGACATCTTGTTTGGAATGCTGCCTACATCTCCAAGAGGTGATTCCTGCATGGTCCTTCCTGCTGCATGACTTTGTTATGTCCTTCTCGGACATCTTGGCGATCTGAAAAACTCAAAAGACAAGACAATTTCCGCTCAAATTGAAGAATTTGCAATTTCTTACTGATTTTTGCCCAAATTCACTTTTGGGCAATTCTGGATGCTTGTCCTGGTCCAATTAACCACCCTCTGCTACCAATTGTTGTGGAATATGTTTGGCCAGGACCCACGAGCTCCGTAATGGTCAAGAAATTGGTGGAAATCAAATTTTTACAATTTTTTGGAAATTTGGATTTTGGATGGAAAATCCGAGATCGCTCGGCGGGACCCGGTGGCCCGGCTGCGGCCAAAAGTTGCCGCGATTCCCGTCGACCCAAAAGTCGGCCCTAAATATGCTTCTGAGCGCTCCGGCGATAGGCTGGCTGTGTTCCTCGTACCTTGCTTGGTACCTGGCAGTAATTTCAGAATTTCGACTCAACTGGTACGCACTGGACATCAAAATACCGCAATAAGGTGAAAACCAAAAGTGCACCGAATGGTGCTTTGCTGCGGTACGATGTAGGGAGTTGGCACTGAATTCCAGCCGCATGTGGGACGAGCGGCTTCTGGCTGACGTACGTGCACTTCAATTCGCGCACTACGTCTCGGAATTGGCGACGTGGCTCTGCGTACTTCTTCGGCCGCGTAAAGCTCTCGGCGGCCGCAGACAAACTGCTTATATGCCAGTGTGAATTAATGCATGTAATTTCGAGAAAACTCACTCTTAAACGGTCCAAACATAGTAAAACTACTTGTTTATTGGCAGGAGCACTTCACAGGCGCCATCTTGGCTGAACCTGGGCAGGAAGGAGAAGGCCCGGGACAAATTGTAGTCTCGGGCTGAATAAAAGCATTAAGTCATTGCTAAAAATAGCCACTCATCACCTAGGTGATGGAAATGCTTTGTAAAATAGAGAACTGATGTCATACATCTAGATCACTTGACAGGCAGTTCTCTAAAAGAAGAAATGACAAACAAATGGACCAAATTGGTGCAGAAAATACAGTTTTGACATGAAAACAAAAACTACCAATTTGGTAAACTAGCCAAGACCATTAACTAAATTAATAATACCAAAATAACTGTTAATGATCAATAATTGCCAAAATAAATTAACTTACAGACAATATCTTAAATACCTAATTGGCAATTATAATAACACAGGGGCCTTTGTTACAAAGAAAATAATTCAGAGCTGTGTTATGACAATCTCTGACATTAACACAGCCATAATTAGGCTGGAATCACATGTTGGATTTACTAAATACCTACAAATCTGAATGCACTATCTGTGTGTTCACTTTGCTAAACAATGTGCAGTTTTCAAACATGCACCCAATCCAATAGACTTTTCGCACTGCATGCGATAAAGCAATGTATTCTGCTTCCATTGAGGAGCATGCGACCAATGATTGCTTCTTGCAACCCCAGGACACGACAGTTCCACCAATAAACATAAAATAACCTCCAAAACTTTTACAGGCAACTAAGTCTGTTGCCCATGAGGCATCACTAAACAAACTGATTTTGTCGTCTTTGCAATGGGCCAAATCAATACAATACTCTTTCGTATTTACCACATATTGCAAGACTTGCATTAAACACTTCACATTTTTCAGAGAATGCTTGTTGTTGAACTGAGACAAGAAGATTGTGGAATACAGTATATCAGGTTGAGTCCTGGTTGCTAGGAACATTAAACTACCTACAAGGTTGCGGAAAGGAAACTCTGTATCGGTTTCAGCATCCTTGCAGTCACCTAAAGTGGTGCCAACGCTAACTGGAACTTTAATTAAGTTGTTTCTTACAACTGCATACTTTTCAGCTAGCTTGTAGATGAAATTGGTTTGGTGTAATTTTAATTGGTTAGTTTCCCTATAAAATTCAACACTTAATAATTTGGAGACTTCCTAAATTTACAATATTGAAGTGGCTGTTCAATTGTTTTATTAGATCATCTTGGATCTGCTGGTTCTTGGAAAACAAAACCATGTCATCCATGCATACCAGTAATATTGCACTGGTTCCATACGTATACACACAATTGAATCTAGTTATACGGTCAAAACCAATTTCATTCAGAGCATTGTCAAGCATCTGGTAGCCCATTAGGCCTGATTGGTGTAGGCCGTACAAGGCTTTGACTAAATACCAAACCTTGTTTTTACATTTTGAACTAACTCCTTTAGGAAGTTCCATGTAGATAGGATAGTCAAGTGTCCCGTACAAGTATGCACACTTTACATCTATATGTACATCTAGTCAACCACGCAGTACGACCAAAAGGCAGAAAAATAGGCGAACTAGGACAAAATTTACGACGGGATTAAATACTTCTTTGTAATCTACAGCATAAATTTGCCTGAACCCTTGTGCAACTAATCTGGCATGGAACCTAACAATGGCTCCTTTGGCATTGCGCCTAAGTTTATAGATCCACTTATTTCCTAACACATGCTTGTAATTAGGATGATCTACAACCTCGAAAACTTCACGTTCTTCGAGCAAATCAAGCTCTTCTTGCATTGCCGCAACCCACTCATCTCTCTGAGAGTAGGTTATTGCCTCTTATGTGTTTGGCTCTGAAATTTCCGCCAAATACACACGTACGGCATAGGTTTCTTAAGAATCTTCTGACGTGCCATTGTTGTCACTTTCATCTGTTGCACCTTGAGGTTCAATTTGTGACGATCCTTTCTCCGAGGGCATTGTCTAGTAACAGTGACCACAAGGAGAGGACGGTTTACACACAAAATCTAGCCGAGATAAGGTGCGCACTAAACGTGGGAAAATTGCAATATAACTGATAAATAAACGGGAGACTTGATTCTCAAATCATGACAACATTTAATAATAACATTAAATAATAACAATAAATATACCGAGGAACATAAATATATAACAATAATTAATACTAACATTAGGGGTTAATTACATATATAAAAAGTAACATGACTACACGAGATTTCTAGCTTCCGTTCCTGGTATCCTGAGTGGTTCTAGAGGAGAGGGAATCCATCAATCCGTCTGACGGTTGACTTTCTTAGTCGTCACAAGGTTTGGGCTGACCGTGTCAGGTGACGCGGTTCCCAGACTGATGACAACCGAGGATACGGTGACTTCACCGTATCACTCGATAACGAGACATAACGATACTATAAATACCGGAGAATGAGCTTAGAGGAGTGTTACTTGGTGATAAGCATCGCCTAAGTCGAAGATCGACGTTCCGCATCGTAACATACGTTTCATTATTACAACCGAGTATAGAATGGTCAATAACTGTCTGTCCCACTAAGATCACTCACCGATGTGTCATTATATGTGCTTAGGTTGAAATGTATATTCGCGGTACATAGGCTTCCGTGACACAAATGCCACGGCTACTACGGTCTTTACGGTTTTGCACCAGCCGGCTCATAACAACAAAGCTTTTTGTACCACATAAATGCAAGTAACTGTTAGCAACATATAAATATATCTTTAAGTAACTTTAGGGACTTTGAACTGAGCTCTGCAAGCTCTTATATAGTGGACACTCCAAAGGAGGTCGGACTGAGGCCCAATCGGACATCGGTATGGCCTGCAGGGCAGTCCACTATAGAACAACAGGTGACTCGTAAGGACGTTGGATCAATCGGGACAACGTTCTACTAACTCACAGGAGTCTTTCACCTGTTGGGGTCATCACTACGTCAGAGAAATGGGTCTCAGGTGTGATCAATTTCTCAGATGTACACAAAGGAGAGTAATTATCGTAGTCAACTGACCACAGCAAATTCCTATCACCAGATAACTTCCCATGTTAGAATAATAATATATTATATTATTATTCACCATAATTCATAAAATAAACGCACTTATGAAATATTTACTGATCAAATATAATAAAGCTAAGCATGAAACCAGAAATAGGTAACATAAATAGAGATTATTTGAATGATGGCGCGACTTAACGGTCAGCGTCATCTAGTGATAAAATAGTAAGGTGATTTCCGAGATTCGACCGTCACACATCACCCCGCTTTATGCGTGAGACAAATGACTCGTGCGCAAAGCATATTCATCCGAATATCGGAACGAAGGCACCTACGAATCCGGTAAACAACCCTACTTATTTTATTAGCATCCCGTATACTAATATTTAATAACATTAGTATATTCCCTAAATGGTCCAAAGGAAGATTTCGTCCATGTAGGTTGATTAAAATGTCAAGTGACATTCTAATCGTATCCGTCTTTGAAGAATCCATTATGAACATTTAGGTTCACCCTAGAAACTCCGTAAGGATATCTATGAAGAGTAGTCATGTATCCAACCAATTTTTGAACTAATAAAATAGTTTCAAACCTTAAATCGATATTTTATTGAAATGGAGTCATTCGTAGTCATGAGTACGAATTACCGGAAAATATAATGAAGATTGAGTGAAAAATAGAAAAATAGTTTTTATCTTCTGAGTCTCGTCGACCTGACGGAACCCAAATAAACAAAAATAAACTAGAAAACTGTACATTAAAATTATAAACTTAAAAATAACAAATTATTTCGATAATTGGCCCAGTAGTCTTACTTGAGACAATTGGGTTCCTTACTAACGAGAAAAATAAATTGACGAACATAATTTGACACTTAATTCTAAAAGTTATATAAAAAGATGATTTAAAGTTACAATGATTTTACCCAACAATGTTATACTTAATGAGAATTGTATATACATAGAGGAAGAAGTTAGGTAATCCAAGTCAAGTGACTTAAGATGCTTAACAGGGAATAAACAGATTATGCAAAGAAAAGAATAGGAAGTGAAGTATCAATAAAAAAGTTCTGTCTATTCCTTTGGCTCGAGTCTTTTGAAATCTTTCCACTTCTCTGGTGTCTCCATAGCCATGGCGACTTCTGGCGGTGTCGACGGCTATTGGTCCTTCCGGTTGAATTCCACTCTCTTCAACGTGCGGACTCGAAGATTCCTCACTTGTGGCTTCTTCGAGTTTTGCGATTTCCGATTCATCTATCGGGCTTACGTCACGTGACGCGGCTCGCTCTTCGGCTTCGCGAAAGACATTCTCTAAGAGAACCTCAACTGCTTCGACGAACTCCTCTCCAGGTTGGGTCTTCTCAGCGGAGACTTCTTCCAACCTGTCGACACTGGCCTTCAACTCCCGAATCACTTCACCTTCGTTTGGCTCCGGATGTTCGACGGCATCCATGAATTGACCTTCGGCTGTCTTGGTTCGGGCTTCCGCTGTGGCCACGATCATCTGGTTGATGATCTTCAACTCGGGACTCTCTTCTTCATTGTTGACAAACGCATCTCGTAATTCCCGGAGTTCTGGTACCATTTGCTTGGGGTCCGTAAGTGTTGTGGAATATGTTTGGCCAGGACCCACGAGCTCCGTAATGGTCAAGAAATTGGTGAAAATCAAATTTTTACAATTTTTGGAAATTTGGATTTTGGATGGAAAATCCGAGATCGCCCGGCGGGACCCGGTGGCCCGGCTGCGGCCAAAAGTTGCCGCGATTCCCGTCGACCCAAAAGTCGGCCCTAAATATGCTTCTGAGCGCTCCGGCGATAGGCTGGCTGTGTTCCTCGTACCTTGCTTGGTACCTGGCAGTAATTTCAGAATTTCGACTCAACTGGTACGCACTGGACATCAAAAATACCGCAATAAGGTGAAAACCAAAAGTGCACCGAATGGTGCTTTGCTGCGATACGATGTAGGGAGTTGGCACTGAATTCCAGCCGCATGTGGGACGAGCAGCTTCTGGCTGACGAACGTGAACTTCGATTCGCACACTACGTCTCGGAATTGGCGACGTGACTCTGCGTACTTCTTCGGCCGGGTAAAGGCTCTCGGCGGCCGCAGACAAACTGCTTATATGCCAAGTGAATTAATGCATGTAATTTCGAGAAAACTCACACTTAAACAGTCCAAACATGTAAAACAACTTGTTTATTGGCAGGAGCACTTCACAGGACGCCATCTTGACTGAACCTGGGCAGGAAGGAGAAGGCCCGGGACAAATTGTAGTCTCGGACTGAATAAAAGCATTAAGTCATTGCTAAAAATAGCCACTCATCACCTAGGTGATGGAAATGCTTTGTAAAATAGAGAACTGATGTCATACATCTAGATCACTTGACATGCAGTTCTCTAAAAGGAGAAATGACAAACAAAAGGACCAAATTGGTGCAGAAAATACAGTTTTGACATGAAAACAAAAACTACCAATTTGGTAAACTAGCCAAGACCATTAACTAAATTAATAATACCAAAATAACTGTTAATGATCAATAATTGCCAAAATGAATTTACAGACAATATCTTAAATGCCTAATTGGCAATTATTATAACACAGAGGCCTTTGTTATAAAGAAAATAATTTAGAGCTGTGTTATGACAATCTTTGACATTAACACAGCCATAATTGGACTGCCATCACATGTTGGATTTACTACATACCTACATTTGCCCCTTTAAATCAAACATGTGTTACAAATAAAAACAATAAACACTGTGGCACCATATAATAAATTTATCATACGGTGCCTTTGAAGGTAAAAGACACTACTTGGGTAACTGGTCGAACACAGAACCACACAACATTTTCATCCGATCACTAGGCACCCACTTGGTGAAAATGTCGGCTACATTATATTTTCTTGGAACTTTGGCTAAACGGAAATACCCCTTTTCGAACCAGTCCATCAGGAAGAAATACCTTATACGGATATGCTTGGTTTTTGTGTTCTCTATGTCATTGCATGCGAACTGAATAGATGACAATGAGTCTGAGTGAATTAGAGGCGTATTCACACAGCTGAACAACAAACAATTTTCAAACATGCAGCTGATCCAATAGCCTTCTTTTGCTGCATGTGACAACGCAATATACTCTGCCTCCATTGAGCTGCATGCGATGACAGTCTGCTTCTTGCAGCCCCAGCTGACAGGACATCCTCCCATGTACAGCATGTACCTACCAAAACTTTTACATCCTACTAAATCGGTAGCCCAAGATGCATCACAGTACATGTGCATGCTTTCATCAACGCAACTGCTCAAATTAATGCAGTAATCTTGGGTGTTCACAATGTACTGCAGAACTTGCAATAAACACTTGACATGTTGTGAAGAATGGCAAGTATTAAACTGGGACAAATAGATTGTTGAATACAGGATGTCCGGTCTCGTCCTTGAGGCCAAAAACATCAAAGAGCCAATTAGATTCTTGTAGGGAAAGTCAGACTCAACCTCTGAGTCTTTACATGTATTAAGGGTCGTCCCACCGTAATTGGCACCTTGATGAGTTTGTTAGGCACCACTCGGTAACCCTCTGCCAGTTTCTTAATAAACCCAGATTGGTGGAGCAACAGGTGTTTGTCATCACGCTTAAATTCGACACCTAGTAACTTGGTGACTGGGCCTAGATTTACAATGTTAAAGTGCTGGCCCAGGGCTTCAATTAAATCCTTTTGGACTGTTGCATCTTTAGCAAACAAGACCATGTCATCAACGTAGACAAGAAGGATAGCCTGTGTACCATAAGAGTACACGCAATTAAAGCCGCAAACACGCTCAAAACCAATCTGCCTTAAGGCAGTATCGAGAGTTTGGTACCACATGCGTCCTGACTGGTGGAGGCCATAAAGGGCTTTGACTAAATACCACACACAGTTAGGGCGCTTGGTTGAGACACCTTTAGGTAGCTCCATGTAAATTGGAAAGTCAAGTGCACCGTATAGGTACGCACACTTGACATCCAAGTGAACATCGGACCACCCACGCAGAACAACCAATAGGCAAAAGAACAATCTGACTAGCACAAAATTTGTCTGAATCCACAGCATGGGTGGGATTGAAGTCATACTCGTCTGCTTTGTATTTGACTTTCAAGTTAGTCTCACAATATGCCTTAATATCTGGCCTGCTATGCAGGGCTGTGCGCAATCCCGGGGCATAATAATATACATCCCACTGCCCTTTTGTGGCACCCGATTGTCTTTGGACTTCCTCCCTTTCCCAACCTGGCTTATGGGGTACAGGCACACTGTGCGCTACCCTGGTGGGTCTCAAAGGAGTGGTGGCAATCGAAAAACCTTTCTTATGCGTCGACACAAAAGGAGGGATATCTTGGGTCGCAAATTTCTGCGCTGCAGGTGGCGGAGCTGTTGCTGAAGCAACTGGTAGGGGCGCAGGAAGAGTACGCGCTGGACGTGGAGCTATTGGAGGTGGAACCTCATCCTCCAAGTCACTTGACTCATTGGATGATGACCTGTACGTGCTTTGGTCAGAATCAGTCTGAAAAGGACTGTCACCCACATGGGTTCTTACCACATCCTTATACAGGCGCTTCTCGTCAAACTTGACGTGTTTAGACTCATACACATCACCTGATATCGGATCCCAGATCCTAAAACCCTTAGTTCCCATGGCATAACCCACCATAACGCCCTTCCAGGCTCATGACTCCAACTTGTCATGCCTACTTGGCTTTGGCACGTGCACATAAGCCAAGGAACCTGGGATCTTTAAGTGTGCTAAGGACACTGGGCGTTTCCAGAACAAGACATAAGGGATTTTATTTCCCAGACGAGAGTGAGGATACCTGTTCTTTAGGTAGACCAGGGTTATAGCTAATTCAGCCCAGAGTGGCTTTGGCAGTCCAGCACCGAGTAACATGGCTCGAATGCTGTTTAAAACCGTGCGGTTCACTTGCTCTGCCACGCCATTCATTTCTGGGCTATAGGCATTAGTCCTTTGTATGCTCACACCAAGTGAGGTTAAGAACTGCTCGAATTCACTAGATGTGAACTCCTCACCTCTGTCTGTGCGGATTGCTTTGATTTTCTTACCAGTTGAACGTTCAATACGCGCGTGAAACGTCTTATAGGTTTCAAATACTTGGTCTTTGGAGCGCAAAGGAAAAATCCAAGTATAGCGGGTAGCATCATCCACTACGCATAATAAATACTTCGCTTCCCCTAGGGATGGGACAGGACAGGGCCCCCATAGGTCCATGTGAAGTAATTCGAGGGGCTCACTAGCTACAAGCAGACTTTCAGACTTAAATCCTGCCCTGGTGGATTTAGACAACTCACAATTGTCACAAATGTTATTTGACACCTTTTGGTGCAACTCAATACCCTTAACATTAACATTGTTCAATAAATAATTTAAACCCTTTGTGTTCATGTGTCCAAAACGTTGGTGCCACATGTTCACAGAAACACTGTAATTCTCAGGCTTGCCCGTTGGACTTGGCTCTGTTGCACGAGTTGCAGAGGGTTGTTTCGGAAGTCTTCGATCGATCGGCGGTTGAAATAAATTTCCCTCATAAGTTTTCAACGGACCTGTAGAGAAGAAACTTCGCGGCGTCGGGAGCGATAGATACCACCCCTGTTTGATTGGACGTTCGGTCAACGTCCCCAACATCGTCTTCATTATCAATGATGACCAAATCGCTTCGGACTCATGTCGCGGTCTCTGATTCCTCGGATGAAGAATCATACTCATTACGAGCACGGCTTGCTGGAGGGTCACTTCGTTTTCTTCACCTTCCTGTCTACCAACCGAAATCTGGTGCGCCAATTCTCGAATCGCAGGGAGATAATGGTCGATTCTTGATCTTGAGGGGAATAGTCCGGGTCTTCTTTCACGTGAAAGAAAGGTCGGGCGATTACAAAATGATGGGCTCGTTCGATGAGGAAGGACTCCTCCTTCGAAATTTTCTCCTGCTCTTCCGTCAACGTGTTCTTTGGCGCATGTCCTCCAGCTGCACCTTCAACTTCATCATCCCATGTGGTTTTGTCGTTTTCCGGATGATCTGCGTTCTTCGGAGCTTCATCCGGATTCGGACACGTGGCGGTGGTTTCGGTAGCGGGCGCTAGGGGGATCCAGTCGGCTGGCGGGATCACTCTGGTTCCATTGGACGTCAAAGAAGGCGACATAAATCGAGGATCCTGGAAAATCGTCTCTCCTCGACTTGAATGCAGAATCTGGCAATTTGGGCAACTCGCCCAAACTCTCTTCTCTGTGTACGTGTGGACCTTCCTCAGGCAATGGTCAACTGCGTTGGAAGCTCGCAGCTGGCCAAAATGATGAAAAATCGAAAATCTGCACTTTTGATTTTCAATGGAAAATCGACTTCGATTCGGCGGGAGCAAGTGGCCCGGCAGCGGCCAAAAGTTGACGCGATTCCCGTCAACCCAAAAGTCGGCACGAAATAACGGGAATTTCGCTCCGCCGAGTAGCAGATCGTGTCCAGGGTGTCTTGAATGGTATCTGACCTTAATTTCAGATTTTTGGACCAAGCGGTTTTCTCAGAATCTGAGAAATACCACTTTAAAACCAAAACTCAGATTCCTGCAATATCCGGCTTCTTAGCGATACGCGGCCAGTGAAATTCGACTGGATCGGCGGCTTTAGCACAACTCGGCTTCGGACAGGCGGCTGCGTTGATCCTCGTTCCTTGCGATAATCCTCGATTATCGCACAACGTTTTCGGGACGCGCGATGTGGAAAAACATCAATTCTCGGCGCGTCTGGGCCTCGTTCATCGGTTGCCAATGGCGACGAATATTGGCGAACGTTGTGTCGACGTGCCCGAACCTCGGCGCACGTATTCAGCGGGGAAAACAACAGGGTATGGCCGCGGACGAACCGCTTATAGTGCCGGCAATGGTAAAAAGTCAAATTAATTGCACAAATTGAAAACACTCACACATTTGGTCCTTAAAAACACATTTCCTGGTTTATTGAGCACATGCAGAAAAACGAGCGCCATCTTGGCGGTACAGACACCGGTTCCAGAGTAACTAGCATGGAACCCAGACCAAAAGATCAGAATGACAAGTTTTCATGACATCAGGATGGCATGTCATGAAATACATTTAAGTAAGCAAAAAATCATAAAACATGACAAACACAAGCAAGATCAACTAATATTACAATCTAATATTATTTTTCTCATAGTAAACATGTCCTATGATTACAGATTAAGGAAAAATACATTTCTGTGTACTTATTACATATGAATCAACGTAATAAAAATAAGGAAAATTCTTAAACAATTTTCAAACATTAGAATATACCATTTGACTCTGTTTTGACATGAGATACACAGAGTCCTATTATTACTCAGAAACACATAAGTACACACATACACATGGGCCAAACAATAAACTATAAACCTGTTATAGAAATAAAAACTCTAAATAAAGCACATGATCAGATATTGGTTCTATGCACTTGTGAACCTAAATACTCCAATTTACAATATGTTAACACTCTGGTCCGGACTTGTATCCCTTCGCCAAATCAGACAAAAGGCTCCTATTCCATACTAGGCTGCGAAGAACGTGTAGTAAGCCAGCTTGGAGGATGATCACAAATATGACCTTGGCATAACTCCAAAACATGTGGCTCTCACTTTGGACCGTGTGTATTTGATGTAAACAATTCTTGTGAGCTCCAGCACTTGATGTAATGATTGAGAAGCTTGACAAGTGTTTAAAAGTTAAACACAATAAACAAACATTGCTTTATTAAACAAATAAAAGCCCTAAACCATTGAGTACACATCATCCTGCTTGAGGCCATCTTTAGAGAGATGATTGACAGGCGTGGAGACTATCACCACCTAGTGGCAAAATATAGAAACTCTATAGCAGACGACATGTACAAAAGTAAACACTCCAAATACTAAGTACATGATAAAACATAATAAAACTAATTCAAAGTAAATAATAAGTGATAACATGGTTCACACAACAATGTGCACCTAATAAAACAATGGATAACTGAAAAGCATAAACCAATTATATCTTAAGCACCCCGGTACTTAAGAATTAAACAAACTTAAAATAACACTAGGCACGATGCTCTATCTGAACCCATGCCCTAACAAACGCTCCCTCGTATAGACCATCGTGACAATACAGGAAAACAAACAATAATTAATCAAAATTAATAATTAATAAAGATGAATTCGCATAAAGCACGGATACGATCCCCCAGAAGCCATTTCGTAAAGATGTCGGCTGTATTATGCGTGGTCGGGATCTTCTCAATGACGAAGTAACCTTTGAGAAACCAATCCCTGGCAATGCAATACTTGATCCTCATATGTTTCGTCTTCGTATTCTCCAGATCATTCCTAAGAAACTGGATGGATGACATAGAATCTGAAAATACGATCGGAACATTATCATAATTCAATAAATCATAATACTCGAACAAGCTCGACATCCAATAGATCTCTTTAACGGCATGCACAAGAGCAATGTACTCTGATTCTATTGTGCTGCCTGCTACGCTCCCTGCTCTACAGCCCAAAAGGGTAGCACCTCCAAGATAGAGGATATGGCCGCCAAAACTCTTACATGAGTCAAGGTCTGTAGCCCAAGAAGCATCAACGTGAAGAAACAAACTTTCATTAACACAATGAGA
>AFFK01018232.1:0-10187 GCA_000239455.1 Strigamia maritima
TTTTCGAAACGTTGTGCGATAATCGAGGATTATCGCACGGACCGGGAACCAACGTCGCCGCCTGCCCGAAGCCGAGCTGTGCCGACGCCGCCAAACCAATCGAGATTATCGAGACGCGTATCGCCGTGAAGTCCGACATCTTTGAAACCTGGATTTCGGTTTCAAAGCGGTATTTCTCAGATTCCGAGAAAACCGCTTGCAGGAAAAATCTGAATTTAAGGTCGGATACTATATTAAGCATCCTGAACACGATCCGCTATTCGGCGGAACCGAATTCGGCGAATTTCGAGCCGACTTTTCGATCGACGGGAATCGCGATACTTTTTGGCCGCATTCGGGCCCTCGGCTCCCGCCGGACCGGAATCGATTTCGCGTCGAAGTTCAGAAGTGTCAATTTCCAGTTTTCCACCATTTTGGCCAGCTGCGAGCTTCCACCGCAGTTGACCATTGCCTGAGGAAGATCCTAAACGTACAGACTCTAGAAACTCGAAATACAAAAATAAATCACACTAATATGATCTCGACAACTCAAAGATCAACAAATCAAATGGTAACTAACATAAATTAGCTCTCACAAACTTTTACACATTCAAAACATCAAATTGCATTAAAAATTTCGCATAACTACGAAATCAACAATTCACACTTTACAAAAAGAAATTACAAGCAACTTTCGCAATTCACCGACTGAAAACATTACAGCTTTTTTATGTATAATCATTTCCAATCCTCTCTCTTTTGAAATTTAAGCGCAACATCCGACTACGGCGCGCCAAACTCCACTCATTGTCACCAGGGGCGCTGGCAACAATCCAAAACAGACGCAACGGACCTTTTCGTGAAGCCGAAGCTCTCGGACTCGAACTGTAGGCTAAATTCTCATTACAAGTAAGTACAGGATAGCAAAAACTGTGATTACAGGGCTTAACGAAGAAATTCATTCTTTTTAGGGAAACGGAGAAGACCCGTGTCGACATTGAGGATTTGAAGCAGTGCACACCCGGGCCAAAGCTCATCGACACTTTCTCTCGGTAAGCGGACAAATTATTTGAAATAATTTTGCTTATTTCAGGCACCATGCGTATTCTTTTCTGAACACCGTGCATTACGACAGGAGGCACTTTCGGCACAACTGCACGCAACACGCCAAGACTCGACGGATGGACAATTTTGCACGCCATCACAAAACTCGAAGAAAAACTCAGAGACCTAATACGATCAGATAAGTTTCAATTTGCCTCGTTAAAAATACAAGAAAAAGATTCTTTCTCTTGTCCTCGCTTTTCAGATTCATGGTTGATCAGGCGGCGAACACTGAGCTGCACAAACATGGATCAGATCCACGCACTCGTTACGAAAAATGTCGGCAAATTCGAAGATAACCTTATCGAAAAAGCACAGACCCTCAGGAAAACAGAAAGCTTCAATTCCCACAGTCACTCAACTCATGACATCTTATGAAAACAGTAATAGAGAAATTGTTTAACCCCTAACTCGGTCAAAATGCGTTTTTCAGAATCGTGCACGTCTCCTCGCAAACTACAAAACGACAGCCAGCGACCAGCCAATGCTCAAAAACTCGTTCTCGCCTCCAAGCAGCCATCCATCGATCCCAAAGTTGCAAACTTGACTAAAATAGCGAAAGAAGGAACAAATCTCGCAGGAAAAATCAATTCGTATCGAATTGAGATCCAGGACTCAATGCAAAAATGCATCACTCATTGAATTGCTTAAAAAATCCTTACTCAATCTCGTCTCAATCATTTTCAGATTAGAGGACGACAAACCCATAAAAAAAGGAAAAGAAAGGGAACAATGACCCTAACTCGACACAAAACTAGAACTAACAATTAAGAGACAGAGCGCAACTTGCTGAGCTCGACACTGAACAAAAACAATGATTCACCTGTAATTCTCCATGCAGCACAAACAAGAAGACAAAACAGACCGACAAAAAATTCGAACAACTCGTTTTAATTTCCCCCGTTTTTTTCGGATCGAAATACACAACAAAAAAAACTTCGAGATCTGTGTCGTCATGTCTGTATGTATGACTTCCGTACGTATGTATGTGGTGATTGGTCTGAGATAACTGACCACATGTATATAGGTTAATCTTGGATTTGAAATAAACACTTAGTAGTCAACCATTAGACTAGACAGTCGTGTCTTCATTTATTCCTGATAACACATGGTGGCAGCGGAAAACCGAAAATTTTACAATTCCATTCAACAATTCTATTGGCATACTGTAACTCAAAATGTCCAATGTGTAAGTCATGAGCACCTAGAGAGGTCGAGTTGACCAAAAGTTGCTCATAAGTATTTTTAGTTTGAGTTAAGATCACCTTTTAGTGTTTGCACAGGTTATAAACAAGTCATTATAATTTGTGCAATTCATTTAGGCTGTATGTGTTGTATCAGGTTGTCCTTGGGACATATGATAAGTTGTTGTAATTATTTTCATTTATTTCACAGCCTAAGGTAATCATTTATTACTGTTTGTTTACCTTAAGGTGATCCATGTTGGAAATTGTATGATTTTATTGGTTTCCAGGATGTCTGTGATCAATCTAGATGTACACAGTCATCCTGAGTCTTATTTTATGTAATAAGATCACAAACTATGACCAGTTTGTGATCTCTAATCTTGTGAGCTATTTTTAGCCCACAGGTCATAGTCTGGCTCCAGTCTGAGCACTTAGCTGTGACATCTGGGTTCCAGGCTGTATGTTTGTTTTTCCTGTCCAAGATGGCTGCAAATAAAGTGCTTCATCTCTTGGTGTAGATTGTAGGACCTTTTAACCATATGTGTGAGTTTATTTCACTTTAAAAATACATAATACCGAGTGGTATCATAAGCAACAAGCAGTTGCAGCAGCCAAGGCCATTCCAAAGCAATTGTTTCCACTCCATGCGGTCTATTAAGTGTCAAGGACAGACCAGTTGAGTGAAAATTCTCAAATTAAGGTCAGGGACCAAGTAAAGGACGCTGAACAAGATAGGCTATTCAGCGGAATCCTCAGAGCAATATTTCGTGCCGACTTTTTGGAGTGCAGTAATCGCGTCAACTTTTGGCCGAAGCCGGGCCACCGACTCTCGCCGGACGAACTCGAGTTTCCCATCGAAAAATCAAAAGTGGGAAAACTGCATTTTTGGACATTTTGGAGTTTTACCTTTGGTCTATTCCACTGCGCAGACTATTTTAGGCCTTTGCCACCACAAGACCTCAAGAAATTCAACAATTCAACAATTTCGAACGTAACAATGACGAATGTAGTACCATTACCCGATCAATTTGATTTTTCAAACACCTCCACGTGGCCACAATGGCGGAAGCGTTTCATGCAGTATTTGAACTTTTCCGGATTGGGCAACAAATCGGACGAGGCCCAGATCGATGGCCTATTGTACCGTATGGGCAGCAAAGCGGAAGATATTCTCGCAAAAACGAAATTAACGGAAGCCGAACTGAAAGTATTTTAATTGGTGATTGCAGCCTTTGACGGACAATTTGTGACGAAGAAAAACTTGATCTACAAACGCGCGCGATTTAACCAGCGAGTTTAATGAGAAAACGAGATGGTAGACGACTTTATCACTGACTTGCACGCGATAGCGGAAAAATGGGAATTGGGAAAACTGACGAATGCAAGTATTCACGACACGTTGATTTGTGATTGCATCGTCGTCGGCATGCGGAATCACCAGCTATGCGAGAAATTGCAAATGGTCGACAATTTGGATTTAAAAAAAGCGATCGACACGGCTCGGATGAGCGAGCAGGTTCGACGACAACAAGTGGATCTACAACCAACAATGGAAGTCAAAAAGTTAAAACGAAGTTAAAACGGAAGTGGGACGCATTAGGACTAATCGACCAACAGAGAAACCAAAAATGGATGACGAACCATGCGGTAAATGCGGATTTGAAACTCATTATACACCAAAATGTCCTGCTATTGCATCTGTTTGCTCTCACTGCAAACAAACGGGACATTATTCACGAATGTGCCGATCAAAACCGGCAGCTACAAATCTTGTTTCTACGACGACGTCGAATCGCTCGAAACCGCATTTAACTTCCTTGGATAAATTTCAGCATTTATGCATTCACATTCGCATTCACGCATTCGCATTCACGCATTTGCATTCACGCATTTGCATTCACGCATTCGCATTCACGCATTGTATTTTTTTTTTTAGTGTAAATTTTTTTTTTACAAAATTATTATTATTTTTTTTTTTATTGTAATTGTCATTAATGGTTGTGTAAACCAGCATTCGCATTTAAGCATTTAGCATTCAAACTCCTCATTTAGCATTAAGCATTTATAACATTTTGGCATTCAAATTCCTCATTTAGCAGTAGCATTTATTTGTTATAAATAGCTCAGCGTTAAGCATTCAGCTAAAGGGGGAGAAGTGTTATTTGTTATAAATAGCTCAGCATTAAGCATTCAGCTAAAGGGGGAGATGTGTTGTCATGTCTGTACGTACGATTTCCGTACGTATGTATGTGGTGATTGGTCAGAGATAACTAACCACATGTATATAGGTTAATCTTGGATTTGAAATAAACACTTAGTAGTCAACCATTAGACTAGACAGTCGTGTCTTCATTTATTCCTGATAACACAAGATCCAAGAGAAGCAACTTTTCTCTCTCATCTCGACCAAGACAAAATGATACATGCATAAAAATTCTCAAGATCTACAAACTCGATGAAAATCCAACAATACAACATTACGAAAAACCTTGGACGAATAGAGAAGGACTTGTCACTCGCATGCTAACCATGTGATTGGGCGTTTCAGAAGTGACTGTGGTTCTCAGCGTCACTTGTGACAGATTTTTAAGTACGGGAACAAACAAACAAACAAACACAAGGAAAAAATAAACAAAATAGTTTTTTATGGCAATTATTTTTATAATTAAAAGCTTAAAATGTTTAATTACAACATTTTAAATGAAGCTTTAAATAAAATTTTCGATAAAATATAGCTTTTAAATGTTTATAACCATTCTATGATTTTTTTATGTCAATAAAAAAAACTATGCCAGGCATATTATACGTTATTGAACGTATATTGAACGTTACTGTGTCGTTTTTATAGTGGGAATGTATATAAATAAAAAAATTCAACAAAACTAACAATTCAACGTGTAACTTAGGTTTGTTAGGTACGTTTTGTTTTATAGAATTCAGTAATGGACGTGAATTCAGAGATGTGCGAATCTGCAAAATGTTTAAATCCTCATGATGATAAATTTGTTCAGTGGATTCACTGTTGCATTTGTGAATGCATGTTCCATGCGGTATGTGAAAAAATAAGCATCAAAATTGGTCGAATTGATAAATATAATTGCCGCGAGTGTCGTTCAATACTTTTACTTAAAAAAAATGAAAACGTTATTTTTGGGGCAAATGATTTTAGAGTGGCAGCAAAACGATCATTTGAGGAATTACAAACTATCATATTAAGAGAACCAACTTGTGCATTGGCTTTAAGCAAAATATTGAATTTTAATGAATGGCACACAGACAATTTTAATACATTTCAAACAACAGTACAGAAAAAAGTATCCACTAAAAGTTTAAAATTCTGGGAATCTGTATTTAAATTACGAAAAGATGACCAGTTTGTCACAATCTGCTGTAAACTACTCTACAGTGATTCCGATTTTACTCATCCTGAAAAGTATGTGGTGCAGACATTTTTAAGAATTTTTTTCGAGACAATACTTAAATTAAAAACACCAACTGCGCTTAGTTATGTGTCAAATGGAGAATCAGGAAAATTAAATCTGATAGAAGATAAGGCGTTTCGTTATGTGGCTGGGGTTGTAATGCGAAAAGTTTTGAAAATAGCTAAGAAAAAACTGAATGATGAACAATTTGCAAAACTTTGTTCATCTTTATTAAAAGAAATTCCTACTGAAGAGAATGAAACATATATTACTATGATTAGCAGAGGTGATCTTTTGTATGTTTCAGATGATTGTTATGAACTGTTTAAGCTACTTGATTCTGTTACGGACGAGTTTTACTCAGACACAGCATGTCAAAATCGATTGCAATATGCGAAAGATGCTGTTAAAAATAATGAAATAATTCAAGAATTATGGAATAATTTAGTAGGTAATGAATGTTGTTATAAATTAATGTTTTCTTCTATTTTGGACACTTTTCTAACCAATAGAGGTAATTTAGCTGCTGTAATTTTATGAGAAAAACATGTTCATGAAGAGTTAGAAAGGAAAAAAACAAGTCTAGCAATGTTACTGTAGAATCCTCAAAACAAAGTTTAAGAAAGTCTTTAAAAAGTCTTAATAAGAATTATGATGAGTAGTTATTCAATTTTAATTGTTTTGTAGATTTTCCTGTTTCTAAATAAATAAATAAAATTTTATGTTTTAAATACATTTATTTTGAAAAAAATTTCACTTCAATAGTGTTTCCATTTCGTACGTTTGTTACATATTTTCGAGATGAATTCATTTTTTTGTATCAAAGTTGTACTGCTCAACAGTTGGGTTTTCATTTCTCCCACCACAACCACGCTGTCGACTGAATTCCTGTTCCAGCACATCCTGATTTAAATGTGCTGTAAGGACAAACTCTGCTCCCTTTTCCAGTAGAAATATTATAATTTCTGTGATCGAATGTACTATAATTGGAGAAATTTTAGTTTTACAAACAAAATAATATTTTTTACCTATTAACACCTGTAATTTTATGCCCGTCATATGTCTCTTGAGACAAGAACATTTTTTTTTTCCTTTGGACTGAATTTAAGAAGATTGTTTATTTCTTCTTTCCAGCTATCTAGATAACCCAAGAATGAATTTTTTAACCACTAAAAAAAACAATAAGTAATTGATTAAAGTTAAACTCATAATTACACTTACACTTAATCGTGAATCATTTGCCAACTTGTATAGTTTCAAATTGAGATTTTTCTTATTCCTAGCTTTTGAATAATTGCTTACATTACAGCAATCAAACCAATCATTTATGATTTTTAGAAACTTAACAGTTTCTGTTGCTTTTTCTTTCACAATTAATTCAACACCTACAGCTGTTCGCTTACAGAACACCTGAGCTGCGAGGCGAACATTCATTTTTGATTGAGGTGTTAAATGGACATGATTGCGCGTTAGTTGCCATGTCGTCCGGTATTTTGTAAACTCAGATTTATGGTATGCCTCTTGTATGTGTGACATAATAGATCTTTATTGTTTTTCTCAATCTTCTGGGTTTACAAGCTACATTGCTATTGAGCAAGCAATTACGTGTCGTCTTTAATAGATGTGGAACATCACAAATAAACCACACAGGTCGGTCTTCATCTGTTGCATACATGTTGGTGCTCTTGTATGGTAATAATTGATTCTCCGCAATATTACGAAAAAATTTTCTATTTTGCAATGCTCCATCAGCAACTACAGCAATTATTTTTAATCCTGCGCCTTCCAAATTCTCAATCGCTTTCCATATAAGTATATTTAATTGTTCTTCAGTCAGATTTTTAGTAGGAAAATGTGCGTATGCATATTAAAAATTTGAAGTTGCACCTCTCACAAATAGAGCCAACATATGGGTTGCAACAATTGGAGTTGTTTCATCAGTTTGCTTGCTTGAGTTTAAAAGGGCTTTGGTGCTGTAATTAGAAAGTTACGTGAATCCCATCAGCTTTCCACTATGTTTATTGTAGATTATATTTTCGCGAATTTTCATTTCATCTACAACTAAAATCATGTATTTTTCATGATCAAGAACATGATGTTTCTGTACAATATTGCACATATCTGCCAAAACATGATCGTGAAATCCAGTTTCATGCTTGAAATTTAAAACCATTCTATGTAATGTAGATGGTGATGGTAGTTTTAAAAATCCTGATCTATTAAGTGAGTCATAAGCCGATGATGATTTGCTTCTGATGTGTGCAGCCCATTTTATTACCTCAGGGTGCCATCTCATGCCGTTGTTTGAAGTTTTTGCTGCTTTTATTTGTTGTTGGAGCATCAGAGACAGCATCTTGTTTTTTGTATCAGTTCCTCCTAAACTACTCATCAAAATTTCAAGAAAATGGTCATTGTCCTTCTGTGTTAACATATGACCATCTTTAAGTTCTTTATTGAATCGTTTCTGAACTCTCTCAAGTTTTTTTTCTGTCAACATTCTTCTGTACTTTTCATGGATGGCATAAGCACGAAGCTCATCTGATGACATTTTGGAAACATGTTTTGTTATACTTGTACACTGCTTCATTTTTCGTTTCTCTTTTCTTCTTATGTTGTCAAGATCCATTTTGCAATGTTTACATCTAATTGCTTTTTGTGAGTTCAAAAAAAATAAACACGTTTCCTTGCGTTTTCCTCTTGCTCCACAACAAATCTTCCGTTGCTTCAACATCAGTAAACACTTTTCTATTTCTTCGAAAGTTGACAAGTAATCCATTATATGTATCAGTCGACACATATTTACCCTCAATATGAACAGTGTAAAATCCTGTTGCTAATTTGACAGTTAAACTCTTTTTGCATTGAAAATTTTCAATGTAGTTGTATGTGATGTCTTCATTTGGCACATAGCAAACATGCCACTTATCTTCTTGAATCATTAGTTGATGTGTAAATAGTTGTTGCAAGTTAATGTTATCCAGCTTATATTGTGGGTTTCTGAAATGTTATTTGTAAATTATAATGTTAAATAGAAAAGTATTTTTTTATACTTTTTGAGAGGTTTTTCAAACAGTCGCAAACCCTTTTCTGCAGCGACATTGCTGGGAATTGGTGATTGTTTAATCGGTGATGCCAAAACTTCGTCATAAAATTGGTTCATTCTGTGTGACTCACAGCTGTATGTTTTTAAACGTTTATTGGGATTTTCCTCTTCTAAAGATCAAGAAATGAACAAATTATTATCATTTAAGTAAAAAAATAATTGCTTAAAAGCTTAATATTACCTTCTATTGCAAATAAATTATCAACTGTTACTGTTTCTTCTCTTAATTCGACACTTTTACGTTTTAATGATCTTTTTGATGGTTTACAAAATTTCTGAACCTAGAAAATAATCTCTGTTAAATATCATAAAAAGCACTTCAAACTGTTGAAAACTGATAAAAACGAGTGAAAAATCGATTGAAAAACTAAAAAACGAGTGAAAGCCAATAAAAAAGTTCCTAAAAATCGATAAAAATTAATTTAAAAAATAAAAAGAGAGAAAATCTATAAAAAGTATTTAAAACCGTAAAAAATCAAAAAAAAAATTTAAAAAATATGAAAACTAAAAAAGGGTATTTAAAACTGTTGAAAACCGATAAAAATGTAATTAAAAATGGGTAAAAGTGTGTAAAAAAAACTAAAAAACGAGTACAAACCGATAAAAAAACTAAAAAACGAGTACAAACCGATAAAAAAACTAAAAAACGAGTAAAAACCGATAAAAACAGGTGAAAACCGATAAAGAAAACTAAAAAAACGAGTACAAACTGATAAAAAACTAAAAAACGAGTGAAGACCGATAAAAAAAATGTTAGTATATGGTAAATTGAAATATTTAGGTCTGCAAGTGTGCAGAACCAATTTCAGATTAGGTCTTTTATCATTAAAGGTTTTGCCACTATAAAAGATTTATAGTTTAGTTTGGCCCATGTGTACTTATGTGTTTGTGTACAAATTGTTGGACTCTGTTTCTTTTATGTAAAAGCAGAGTCATGCTTCATATTTTGTTATTTGGAAAATTGTTTGGGAATTTTCCCTTTTTATTGCGCCTGTTTATTTGAAATAAGTACACAGAAATGTATCTTACTTACCTGTGATCATTGAGCATGACTGCAATGTGGTGGATAATTTTGGTTTAGTGGATTTAGCTTGTTATGTCGTGTTCTGTGATTTAATTGCTTGTTTAAGTATTTAATATGACACACTGTCATGATGTCATGACAGCTTGTCATACTTTATCATGTTTTACTGTCTTTGGTATTTTTCATGACATACTGTTATGATGTCATGAAAAATTTATTTTGATGAAGTCACTTGTCTTTGGTCTGGGTTCCAGACAGGTACTCTGGTTCCCGTGTCTGTACCGCCAAGATGGCGCTTGAATTGTTCTATCTGCTCAATAAAACCAGGAATTGCTTTTATGGACTTTATGCGTGAGTTTGCTCGATTT
>JH431294.1:0-15882 GCA_000239455.1 Strigamia maritima
CGAGAGTCTTAAAAGCGTTCTGAAACCACGTCAACTAGGTAAATCTGAACATAATATCAATATATCTTTAAGGGTTATCTGGAACCAAATAGAGCTCTGCAAGCCCTTTTATAGTGGTCGCTCACTTGGGGGTCAGCCGGTGTCCAATTGAACATCAGTATGACCATCAGAGGCGGGCACTATAAGCTTAACTATGACACGCCGGAGTTGGCCAATCGGTACAACTTCCTGCCAGGGTCCAAGTGAACTCTGCTTGACCAGGGTCAAGGGTCAGCTACACAAACTAGGAAGTAGGTCGCAGGTGCGACCAATTACCTAGATACGCAAGAAAGGACTAAGGGTTGCGAGGAATTCCTCACAACACTTTCCCTAAATAATAATCACTTTTACAAGTGATTTCCATCCAATGTATAAATAATAATGTGAAATATTATTATTTATCATAATTCAATAAATATACACTCTGTTATGAATTATTTACTTGTCAAACTGTTCTTAGTTATTTATTAGACCCAAAAGTGAGAATAACTGATAACTGTAGTTTGAATTTGGCGCGGACAAACAGTCAACGCCATCTAGTGGCAGAATAATAAGTAGTTTCCGATTTTGGACCGTCACAATCTTAGAGTTGTAAGTTTTGGTCATGTTGACCACTTTAATAAATATATTATATTTTATGCTAACTCAATATTATCCTGTCTAATTATTCACGTCACACATGGCGGGCCTGACAGGATGTAGTCATTAGCATATTTTGCAAATGAGTTTTGAATAGTTTATGCAAATTTGCATAAAAATCAAAAAAATGTTTTTTTGGAATTTTCAAAAAAGTTGTGTAAAATTGTGTAAAATCTACACTCCCTCATCGTATGCTACGTATTCTGTTTTCTAAATACAGAAAACTTATTAGAAATAAAACGATTTTAGCAAAAAAATTGCTAAAAAAATCGATCAAAAACCACGTGGAGATCAAAATTTCCATATCGCGGTTTTGAAATCGAATTTCGCCAAACTTATAAACAAGGATTGAATAAATTAAGTATTTATTCACTATAGGTTAATGGAATTAATAAAGAAATTTATTAGTTTATCTGGTGAAAATCACCGAAATTTGCATATCACCATGTGAAGAGAAGAAATTCTCCAAATCATGATATGGTGCAAATTAATCTTGTTCTTTTGAATAAAAAGAATAAAAACTAATTTTTATTATATTCTACATTAGGTATACACCTAATAAACAGAATAAATATCGCAATAAAGAAAATTCGATAACAATCAAATATACGGTACGATGTAAAAAGTCCAAACTTGGGCCAAAACTTACTTCGGGCCTAAACAAGTTGAAAATTCGAGAATTTCTAAAGTTTTGTATGTGTTCTATAAAGATCCAAAAAGATCTTATTAGTTCAAATTGTGATATAAAGACCAAAGACTAAAAATTAAGCCTTTAATTTTACAAATAGTTATATTTTGGAAAAAAACCAAAATAAGTAAAAACTGGTTTCACAAAAACCAACTGATAAAAAGAACACAGATAAAAAATCAAATGAATAACCTTTATTTACTATGGATTAAATAAAGAAATTGAATAAATTTTACCGATCAATCGATTCCGATGTCATGTTCCACATGTTCGAACATTGCCTAAAAAGCCAGACCAGAATCAGATTCAAAATTGTATTTAAAAGGAATAAAATTATTTATTTCATAGGTAATAATTCTTCTATTCATCGCAACATCGTATACAACTTAATCACCATGGAAACCAAATCACGATCGCGACCGACATTAAGAAAATCACCAACAATACAATTTATTCAAAATTCAATTAAAGTATATATTTTATTGGAAAAATAAAAGATATTGTATTATCAAAATAAAAATAAAACCATTTCAAAGGTCGAAATAAATCATTTCACCCAATTGAGAATTTAAACTCATGGAAAAGACAAAAAAGAGAATACTCTTTTACTACGAGCCTCAACAATTAAAATCCATGAATGAACTCAGGAATGTAAACAAAGGGTCGTATTACTATGAGCAAGGGTCGTAATTCCCAAGGGAATATAGCGTAATACGGAGGGAGCGCATAGATGCCCTAAACCCATTTTCGCCCCAACAATAAGTTGCTAAGCAACCGAGTATGGCAGCAAAGTTTCCTTTAAGAAACTTAGAAATTTCTCTGTTTTAAAAACCTTCAAAAAATAAGAGAGATAAACATGGTTTCTCAAACTAAATATGTTGGAAAACCGATATAATAAATAAAATTAGACTTAATTTTGAGTTATAAAAATTTTATTTGTTCAAAAAATCGATAAAATGGATAAAATTCACAAATAAGTTTATTCTGTCAAAAAAATAAATAAATCAAGTTTCGAAAATTTATTGAAATAGTGGAAAATCCATAAAACAACCAATTCGAAGTCTCGTGACGTCACTCACATTACGTATTTACGTTGCTATTACGTGAAATAAACGTCTTGGCCAATCAGAAACGATTCGGATAAAACCCCAAAACGTAACACACTAAAAGAAAGACTGGAACGATCAGTCATTCCAACTTCAAGATTCCCCACGTGTGCCACGTATATTTCGATCCGTTTTTCAACAGTGAAAAGCTTCATTGTCGATCAAAGATAACTGAATCTCAGTTAAACAAATTGATTGCCGTATTTACGTCAGTCCTAAATTTATTTCAAGTGAATAAATTACTCCGTACATACATTTTATTGATTTAAGGAAAATTAGATCAAAACAATTAAAAAATGGCTATGGAAAATAACATTCAACCCACAATTGATCTGGATGGTAGTCATACCTTAAATCTAAATATTGCAAATAATCAAATGAATGATTCCAGTCAATGGACTAATGAATCTCATATTTCCAATACTACTGGAAATGGCCGAGTCTATGTAGACACGGCTGATGCTAATTGGCGCCAAATTTGTCGTCAATTAAATATAGCAGAAACTCGATTCGCTAGCAAACAAGATTTCTTAACATGTTTACCCGATTTATTGGCTAACCATAGAGATCAACTAGAAACTTCCAAAGCAACCTAATGTCGGTTATTAGAAGAACGTTTGCAACAAAATAGACTAGAATCAGAGGCCCGAGAAAAAGATTTATTAGAGCAACTACAGGTTGCCAAAGTTATAATCTCAAGCGCGGAATTCTTATTCCCTGCCCAAGTGGCCCAACCGATAGCCACAATCAGTTCAAATCAGCGTGCTTCTACGCTGATTCAACAACCGATTGCCCTAAATAACTCCACGGGACCACTATTACGAATCCTCTTATAAATTTGGAAAATAATATACAAACAGGAATTATACCTGCTATAAATTCGGTTCCAAGGAATATTGGGAATTCACCCAATCCTCCAAACTGGATAAATAATCCTGTTATCACTAATGGTAATAATGCACCATTAAATCTTAGCATTTCGAGTTCCCCTCGAAATAATAATGGTTTAAATAGTCAGATTGGAAATAGCCCAATTTCTCGATCAAATCCAAATTTGCAAACAAATGCAAATACACCAACTGGGAATCCAAATTTCCCACTTTATTCGCAAGAAACCATTCCTTCCCAAGTTTCAACCGGAAACCAACAAAATTTGCAATCTGGAAACAATTTCCAAATTTCAAATGGAGGGAGTGGAGGAAATGGCAATTTCCAAACAAATAATGGTTCCTATGGGAATAACAACTGCCAAAATAGGAATAGAATTACTAATCCACCAACTAGTGGAAATAACCACTCTAGCAATGGGAATTACTTCCATAACACAAATGGAGGAAAAAACATCTCAAATGCAAACAATTTTCCAAATTTTAATGGAAATAACACCCAAAATGGAAACAACTTCCATAATATGAATGGAAATATTCCATTTAGTCCAGAACAATTAAAATTCTTCCAAGACAATTTTGGGAATAAGTTCAATTTAGGACACACCTCTCCAAGAACATCCAATGCAAGTACTGCAAACATCCTGAAAAGCATGAGTTACAAAGCAAATGTAATCAAATCCTTTTCTGGTCGTGATACTGATGATGATCTTTTTGCTTTCTTAGAAGCAGTAAAAGGTGCTGCTCTAGCCATCAATGATACTCTACATGGCGCCCTTAAAAAATGTGTACCATTACATCTAACAGAAGTAGCCGCATTGTGGTATAGAGATAATCTACTACAAATGGTTGGGAAAAATTTGAATCTTTATTAAAAAGTCGCTTTGCGTTATCAGAAACCCAAATGGGAGATAAATTACGGGCAACTCGTCCCAAGCATGGTGAAACTACTTTCGAATATGTTGAAAGATTTTATGGACTTTAATGTCACCAAACCCACTACAATGAGTTTGGAGCTGCGGGACTATTGTGGTCAATGTCCACAAAATACATGAGAACTCTCCTAGCTCCTTATAAGCCCATCGAATTAGGTATAAGAAAACTTTATTCTGTATTAACAAAGGACAGAGGTTATTTTGATGCCCCACCATCAGAACTAGGAGTTACAACTCCCTCTGAAAACTTTGATAGAAATAGAAATAAAGATATCCACCCTACAAGAAATAGAGAAAATAACTTCTCTAAAAATAAAAAACAACTTAAAGTGTCAGTTGACCAAGCTGACACTGTAAGTAAAGAGGAATCTGTAGAATCACAATTACAACCTGCTGAAAAAGCATATTTTAATGCTTTAAGTGAGAACAAGGATAGTGAAAACAAGATAAAAGAGCGATTCAAAGCTGGATCTTGTTATGGTTGTGGTTCAACCGAGCACTACCGAAACCAATCTCCTCACAAACCTAAAAATGGGAGTCATAATAATAAAAAGAGAGTTAATCCCTCTAATAATGACGAAACCTATAAAAAGGTTAAAGAGAGCGATGATTTGCGTACTTTACTCCAAGGAGTCATGACTCGACTAGAGACATGTTCCTTTTGTGCCCAAACTGGGCACAGCTTTAAAGATTGTAAGGCTCTAAAAAACGCAATCACGGTGTCGATATCGTCCATCCCGAACCCCGCCAACTAATTGATGATAAAAAGCATCAAACAGAAATGGACATGGCATTGAGTGGATCAGAAGACAACCTATTCCACTCATACCCACTTCCAATCGCACAGGAGGAACTCCTCTAACAAATGCGACATCGGTTTTATGTCTTGGATGACAAGAAACCACACGACTATGCTCACATTAAAATCAATTTGGATAACGTGGAAACCATAGCCCTAATGGATACAGGTGCTACGAGTTGTTTTATTGGAGTGCAAGCACTCCCATTCTTGAAATTAAAAGAGAGTAATATAAAACCACTTCGAACTCGTATGAATATATCAGCAGCTGGTATAGACCATCGACCATTAGGAAGAATCAAACTCCATATAAAATGGGGTGAGACAGTAACTCCTTTCTCCTTTATTGTCCTTAAAAAAAACAATACTCATGTGGACATAATCGGACATAACTTTATGCGAAAGACGGGTCTCTATTTGAAACCTAAAGAGCAAATATGTTGTTGTGATGATTTTCCCAACTTGAAAATCCCATATGAAAATATGGACAACATAAAACCCACTCTTTTGGAACTCAAATGTCTGACCAATTTTGCGAACCACACGCAAACCAATCACCCTCTTGATAAAGAAGATGAAACAAGAGAGTTAAACCAGGAACCAACTCCAACTCCAAATCCCTCCTCAGCTGAGATTGCTCAAAATCTGGAATGGAGTAATAAGCTAGTGGAAGGCTGCAACTGCACAGCAGAGCAGCGAGAACTGTACAAACAGTTACTAGAAAGTTTTAAAAGTGTATTTACAGACAAACCTGTTTGTACTACACTGATAAAACATAAAATAACTCTCAAAGGTGAACCAAAGAAATGCCCTTACAGGAGGAGTAATCCTACTAAAAAGGCCATTATCATTAAACTAGTAGAAGAACTTGAAGCTTTAGGCCTCATTCGACGTTCTACTGGTCCCTTTGTGAGTCACCCTTTGATTGTAGCCAAACCAGACGGAACTTACCGACTGTGTATTGACTACAGATGGCTCAATGCCATGACTGAACTAGACACTGTGGCTATGCCAGACTTTCATATGATGCTATTGCATTTAGGAGGTGCCAAATACTTCACCAGTATTGACTTGGTCAAATGTTATTACCAAGTAGAAATAGATGAGGAAAGTGCACCTATGACTGCATTTCATACTCCTAAAGGCAAATATGAGTTTGTATGCATGCCCTTTGGCCTGTGCAATGCCCCAGCTACTTTCCAAAGATTAATGGAAGATGTAGTAGGAGAAGCTCTCTATCAATATGCTCACGTATATTTAGATGATGTCATCATCTTTTCTAACACATGGGAATAACATATTGAACATGTTAAAAACATCTTAAACAAAATCCAAAAAGCAGGACTTACCATAAGTAAATCAAAATGCAAAATGGGCCGAACAGAAATTAAATTCTTGGGCTATTGCATTACATCTTCTGGAACCCAATGTGACCCAGAGAAACTAATTGCAGTTAGAGATTTTCCACGACCAGACTGTGTTAAATCTGTGCAAAGATTTCTCGGACTAACTGGATTTCTAAGGAAATTCATTAAAAACTATGCAACTATTGCAAGACCTATGTCTGAATTAACCCATGCATCCCATGTCAGGTCATTTCGGTATTTTCAAAAGTGCTCATCGCATACGTTTCCTCTATCACTGGAAAGGATTGAGCAAAGAAGTGAGAAAATATGTCAGAGGTTGTCAGCACTGCCAGCAGTATAAGCCAGTGCAGAAAAAACCAACAGCAGGAGAATATACTCCTCATAACATGACAGCACCATGGGAAACCATGACACTCGACCTAATGGGTCCTAAACCAGCTGGAAAGAACCAGTTAAGGTGGCTATTGGTCATAATTGATCATTGCACCAAATATGTTGAACTATTTGCTCTAAGAAAAGCCACAGGCACCAACATTGCAGGAAAGGTGCATGAAGTCTCTTGTCGACATGGAAATCCTAAAAAGATTTTGAGTGACAATGGACCTCAGTTCATTAGCAAGGTGTATGCAAAGTTTTGTGAATGACAGAACATTATCCGGACTTTAATTAGCCCGTACCACCCTTAAGCTAATCCAACTGAGCGGGCCAACAGAGATCTAAAAATGCTGATTGCCATTTTTACTGATGTTCATGCAAATTGGCCCCGATATATCCATGACTTTGCTTTTGCGAGTAGAACTGCACTCTCAGAAGCCACTGGACATATACCCTTGTTTTTAAATACAGGAAGAATTATCCCACCACCTTGGGACTCTCGATTGATAGGCTTTGCAGGGAGGTTTGACAAAAACAATCCTGAGGAATTTGTAGCTAAACTAGTAGATACAATCAAAAGAGCTCATCAATCAATGCATTTGCAAATACAAAAAATTATGAGCGTCACCGTGACATACATAATAAAAAGTATACAGTTTGCAAATTTGAGCTAAATGACTTGGTCTGGAAAAAGACCCATAACTTATCCAAAGCTGATGATAAATATCATGCTGGCTTCGATAAGAAAAGAGATGGACCATGGAGAATAATCCATGTTCATGGTGGAAATGCATTCCGCCTAGAAAAGCTTGAAAATGGTGAGATTGAGAATTCAATCAACATTAAAGATTTGGTACCCTACATTCCAAATTATCCCATTGAACAGTAGGAAGAAGGACAAGAAGTAGCTACTCACCAAGCTAATGAAACCCCTTCTTGGTTGGATGAAACAATTTCAGTTGAGAATAATCCTGTAATTGAACTAATAACTACACCAGCGGTGCTTGACCAAGAAGTCAACACACCCACTAGTAAAGTCTCCCAACCCAGCGAACTAAGAAAGTTATAGCTGAAAAAAGAGACTCTGATGTTGAGAAGACTCAACGAGCAAAAAGACAGAGTCCCTAACAAAAAATATGATGACTATGTACCATATTCATTGAAAACACCATTTTTTGGAAAGAACATCCATTAAAAGAATTCAAAAGAATGTAGTTCACAACCATAGTAAACAAGTCTGGTAAAACATTCTATTTGTGTAAACAGATAGAATAAATACACATGGGATTAGAAAATATCAAAATGATTAAATCTCAAACTATCATTAAAATTCAGTATCACTATTTTATTGAAAATAAACCTCACAAGTTTTATTAATAAAATATACTAAATAAATAAACAATGAGACAAATAAAGAAATCAATAAATTTCAATTCCAACAAACAGATAATACGTTTGACCTACAAGAATCAACACTTGTGCAACCAAAACGTATAGACGTTCAAACAATTGAATGCATAAGAACCAATCGGACTAGTACAGAAACGTTTTCTGTATGACTTCTATCCTAGTATATAAAGAATCCGAGCTATGATTATTTTCATATCTCAATTTGATAGTCAAATAGCAACTTGTGCTTAAACCAAAAACTATCAAATCTAAAAAATCCGATTTTTCATCTTCTAACATGAAGAATTATCCATCCAACAATTGAGGCGGCCAAAACTCTAAGAGACCTCGACAAAACGAACGATTCGATTGGGATGAACAACCTGATTCAAGGAACCAGGGAAAATCCCCAAAACGAAAAAAAAGGGAAAACCAACCTCCGCAGGGAAGTCGAACTTCCAGAAGACCAGCAAAGATGTCTTCACAAGTGGAAGCATCAAAACAGCGCCGAACCCAGTGCCAAGATGACATCTATAATCATGGTTCTCAACCACATCCATTTAACATGGAAACCCATGCTCAGTGTCAACTACTTATGCATGGGCATTAAGTGGATTTCTGGTGTTGCTGGCGGACAACATGCAATTCGTTGTGTAAATTGCTGTGGAAAAGGTTACGTAGTGAAGTCAATTACCTGGGCACCAGGAATCGACATTATTTTAGCTCCAAGTGGAGTAAAAGATGGACAGAAGCGGTGGTCTGTTTGCTCAACGTGCAAACAATTAGATGATTCCGAAATTTGAAACATCGAAAGGGAGACAAATCGCTCATCCCCAACCATCCGAGCCAATGTAGCTCGACTCATCGAAGATTGTTCGAATGAATATGAGATTCAAAATCCCAGTAGCTCACTGGAAAATCCTGGATCAAGTACCGAGTTTCAACCTATCCAAACCAAACAGGAAACTGAGGAAAAGTGGTTAACTTCTCATTTCCGAATTTCTGCGTGCTACCAAGAAGTAACACACGACCCCTACGCACAGGAGACTCAAAGACAAACTTTGATACAAGATGTAGCTTTATACATCTCAACAGCACATCAAATTGTTGAGTCCCGAATTACCAAGTGTGATACCTATCACGACATTACTAGCAAAGTCCAAGCAACTCGTTGGACTATCCTGAATAATGGTTGCGAAGATGCTTACCTCATGAGAATCTGAACATCGGAAGAAGCATTGAGGCGCGGGATCCGCCGATTTAAAACCAACTTCGAGCACTGGATACTCGAGATTGGAGCAACCAATACCGTTCATCCCCCATTATATGAAGCTGCTACGCAGACTAGCTTCGAGGTAATGGACAGAGAAAAACGAGAAAAAGCGGCAGATAATTTGGAATTTGTTACTAAATTCCATACGGAGAGTTTACCTGCTTACGGAGCCATTCCCTTTAAACGAACTGCTCCTACCACATGGCCAATTGGTGGAGAATCCCAGATAGCTGCGCCACCAACAGCGTTGATATTTCCTCTGCTTCCTGCCAGAACAGAAGGTACAGCAGTAGCCAATGTAGCTCATAACAGTGATTAATTAAAACTAAGGTTTTAATCGGAAGGGTTGAATTTGATTTTACACTCATTTTTGCTTTACTATTTAGTAAAACTATGGCACAAGATTGCCAACTTTAATAAAGATTTGTAAATAAAATTAAAAATTTATGTCTTTGTCTCAATTGAAAAAAACTCCAAACTTCTGGAAACAATTCAATATCAAAAGGTTTAGAGTAAAGAATAGTTTAGTTTAACCACAGTACCATTCTTAGGAGGGACGAGTGACGGTCCAAAATTGACCGTAATCTTGTATTTTATCCAGAATAAAGAGAATACACATTAAATCATGTTTACAACAACATTTGGCGATGCTTCCCTGCATCGCAACACTAATATAATGGAAACTCTTCATTTATGACGACAATATCAATTGTTAAAATGTCATGGCAACTGAAATAAGTTGCCGATAGTACAATCACCTAAATCCAGGTGATATAACATGATATTAAAAGATATTTACACCTCTGGACAGGTGGCGCTAATTAATATTAAAGTGTTGACACCTGAACACCAGGTATCATGTAATGCAATCATAATTGCATGTGATTGGTCCATTCGACTAATCCCCTAATCAGTAGATTAGAGGGGTATATAAACTCTGACAAGAGCTTAATCTGGGCCTTATGACTCTTACACCTTTACTTGACTATGTCACGTTTATATCTTCGGATATGTTTTGTTATTATTTGTTTTGGTGGATACATTGATACTTTTGTATCCACCCTTTATGTTTGTCCTTTGTCCTTGCTTGGGTCGTGGTCTAGGTAGTGGCCCGTGACCACTTTCATGCTCGTGTCATACCTTATCAGCTCGTGTTCCGATAGACTGCTCGTGTCAGTCGGCGTGCTCGTGTCATGCCCGGTCAACTGAATGTTGGCTACCTGTATGGTCGAAGAAACTAATGCTTTTATTGTCTCTTCTTCCCTACTGCTTCTACTTAATAGGCAGTGGTGTTACGCATTTCCTGTACTGAGCCCGTGTCTCGGTGTCAGCTCGTGGACTGACGGCTGCTCGTGTTCAGCCCGGAATGATCCCATCCCGCTAATTATTTCTTACAGACTCCCTCGATTTAGATTCGATGATTGACCGATTGAAGTGACGAAACCGTTTAAGTCGAACTGAGATGCAACCCGATTGCACATCTGCAAACCTTGGATTTCCTTTATTAAGTAATAGTTATTTTGACATTGTTAGAATCCGAATGCCCCACATAGGAGGGACATTCGAGGCTTGTTGACCACGTGGTCAAACTAGTATTATATAACTATTTAGACCTATTTCTGCAGATATAATATTTTATTATATTCTGTCAAATGTATAACTTTATTCATGTTTTCTTATCTTATTCCACTTTGGAATAAATAAATGACTTGTCATGTTTTGAGAAAACACCTTGCTTCACTTAATTCCAATATTCTTTCTCCACAATGCAAGCATCATGGTCGAATGATGTTCCCAATCCTAAAATTCAAATGATCTGGAACTAGTTCTCAGGTTTGGTCGAATTTCAACTCTCTGAGCATGCACATGAATATGCGCATGCGCAGATGATTATTTTGTTAACAATCAGAACTGGTGACATCATTTAATCTTTACTCAACCATGATGCATTGCATGACAAACAAGGCTAGCCAACAAAACATTGTTTTGTTTATAAAATAATAAATATGTAACAATAAAATATTTAAAAAAATGTAATATATGTTATTGTTAACACTCTTTCAGACACTAAAATTAAATTTTAGATTGCACTTGACTTTTAATCATTATCACCTATGTATGTTCCTCGGTATACTCGTTATCCCATGTTAAAGCTATCATTAAATATTGTCATGATTTGAGAATCAGGTCTCCCTTTTCTTTATAGTTTTTATTGCAATTTTTCCACGTTTAGTGCGCACCTTATCTCGGCTAGATTTTGTGTGTATTTGCCCTTTCTTCGGAGTCACCGTCACTAGACAGCGCCTCGGAGAAAGGATCGTCACATCTTGTATCTTTAGCAATTTTGCCGTTACAAATCAATAATCTAAATATTCAATTAATGGGTAATAAAAAAACCTTCAACGTTGAAGAAGTAGGTAACGTCAAATTTACTCATTTGATTAACAATGAGACCCGAAAAATAGTTTTAAACAATGTGGGGTTTGCACCGACTGGTAAAAGAAATTTAATTAGTGGTTCACGTGCTATGGCTTTGAGGGCCACTATTGTAGATGATAATGGATCGTATGTGGTGAGCGGAAGTACTTATGGCCTACACACATGTTAAGAATCGTTTGAGTCAGAAGTTACTAGAGGGCCAAACACCTTATGAGCGGGTATTCAACCGTAAGCCAATATACACTATTTTCGAGTGATAGGTTCTAAATGTTATCATTTACTATCCAAAACCCAACGTGATAGCAAATTGGGTCCTGTATCGAAGAAATGTATTTTGATTGGGTATTCTTGGAACACCAAGGGCTATAGGGTATACGATTCTGAAGAAGATAAGTTGTATAATACTTAGGATGTGAGATTCATTGAGTCTTCGTATGCTGATGCAACGAAGAATTCTATCAGTTTTGGACCAGATGATAATGGGAACCGGGGGAAATCTGTTAATCCAAATCCTAATCCCAAAGTAACTTTACCTATCCCAACTTCTTCAATTCCAAAGGTAGTTGTTAAAGATGAGAGGCAGTCAGGGTCTATGGGTAATTGGGATAGAGTGGTTAAGCAGCGTCCAACTACGGGACAGCATCCTAACCGTTATGATGCAACCTTATCATACCAAGGCCAAAAATTTCGTTCAGCTAAATCAGTTATGAAATATTGTGAGGACAATAAGATTGATTACTCGAGGGAAAGTGTTAGGGATTCCTTCAAGTACAATAATCCTTATATCGGTCCATGGGACATACGGACATTATGTTAGCGACGGGGACGACGGATTCTCCTGATGCCGATTCACCTGATGAATCACACGCGTCGTCAACATCCGTATCTAATTTAGTTGATTTGGCTGTTTATTTCGAGGGTTTGGAATGTTCCAATGTGGATTTGGCAAATCCACTTATGTATTTTGAGGCCATAGCTTCTCCTGATAAGTCTGATTGGAAAACAGCTATGGGTGACGAAGTTGAGACTCAGAGAGAGAAATGTTTTCAAAGAAGTTGATAAGACTCCACAAATGAAAGTACTAGATCATAAATGGGTTTTTGTCCGTAAAAAGAATGCTAGGACAAGGTCATACGCCATCGCTCACAACTTGTTGGGAGAGGTTTCTTACAAAACTATGGTAAGGAGTTTACCGAAGTATACAATCCTGTCGTCAATTTTATTATTGTTAGGTTGTTTTTCGTTGTTTTAGTATTATTTCTTAAGTGGGTCGATACACATTTAGATGTTAAATGTGCTTTTTTATACGGTGATCTGCCTGAAGACATTTATATGTCTATTCCTGATATTTTGGGTGTTGGGAAAACTAAAGTTTGGAAGTTGACCAAATCTTTATATGGTTTAAAGCAGGTGGCCAGACAGTGGTATTTAAAACTAAATGATGAGATAATCAATTTAGGTTTTGTGAAATTCACTTCCACTCAATGTGTTTACAGGTTCAAAAGGGATGCCATTATTTTATTTTATGTTGATGATATTCTTATTTTCGCTAAGAACGACAAAATTAAGTTACATGTTATTACTTTATTGAACAAGTCTTTCAAATATGTGGACTTAGGTAAAACAAAACGGTTTTTGGGAATTGACATCATTCGAGAGGAAGAGGGTATTAGATTCAGCTAAACTTCTTATGTCGAGGAATTATCTAAAAGATTTAGTAATTATGTTTTCAAGAAGGTTGCCGAACCATTTAAGGTTGGTTTCGATCTAGCTGAATTGAACCTTAAGAGTGATGTTTTGGATGCGAGTCAGTATCCATATCGAACGATGGTTAGCATATTATTATTCATATCGAGGTATACTAGGCCTGATATTTCTATTGCGATTGGTATATTGGCACGTTACAACGCCAAACCGAAGCTTATACATTGGAACTGTATAATGCACTTATGGAATTATGTCATTAGTACGAAGGATAAGTGTATCCATTTGAGTGGGAATTTTAACCTAAAAGTTAATTGCTATGTGGACGCAAGCTGAGCGACGACTATACCGGATAGGAAGTCCGTGACGGGTTATCTGATAATGATTGGAAATAATCTAATTCTTTGGCGGACAACAAAACAAAGTTTAATAACGATGAGCGCTATGGAAGCAGAGTTAATAGCGCTGTCTGAATTAGTTAAAGAAGTTATCTGGTTTAAGCGTTGTTTAGACGAAGTACATAATGTTCAAAGTTTAGATTTTGGAGAAATCGTAGTAAATTGTGATAACCAAGCCGGTATGCATTTTATACGAAACGATTTTGAAAACTCCAAAACTAAGTATATTGATGTTAAACTACAATTTGTTAGAGAGCATTATAAAAGCCATTTATTTAGTCTTAAGTATATTTACACTAAGAAGAATTTAGCTGATATACTGACTGAACGTGTAAATAGAGAAAAGATTGTGGAGTTGTATAAATACTTAGATGTTTATTGTTGATTGTTTATTTTATTGTAGGAATAAATTCGAACGGGGGAATTTGTTGATATATTTCTAATTTATTCTGAATTTATTCTATTTATTAATATATTATTATGTTTTATGTATGTTACCAGTAAGTCACTGTATCATTATATGTTTGAGTTATTTTATGTATTGACCATTCTAAGCCGCCGTAGATTTGGCACCAGTTGTCATGGTTTTTAAATAAAATTTAGCAACTCGCATATTTGCGTTTGTTCCGTACACACCTGGCTCTTTATTTCTGCGTGTCAACAATGGATTCTACTAAACTTTGCTATATTTCAACAGTTATGATTGGCTATGCGCATACAAGAGGCTACAGGATTTGGAATCCTGAAACTCGAAAGGTTATTGAGACTAAGCACGTTAAAATAGTGGAAAATGCTAATTGGTTGGATTTTGATAATGTTAGTCAAGACAGAACTGTATTGACTAATATCAGTCATTAAGAAAACAGTGCTGCTTTCCCAATTTATCATAAGATAATATAATAGTGAAATGATAATAATTGGACAAGTAATTTAATTTTAAGATACTTTATTTAAACATTTAATTAAACAATTGTTAAACTACTTGAGAAAGCACTAAATTTATATTTAGTCTGAGATTATTTGTTTATCGGTTATGCGAATAAACAATGTTCGAGTAACATTGTTTATCGATAATTGGTTGTGACCAATGTGTGTTAGATTTATAGATAGGGTTAACCCTATTATTCAATCTGACGTGCATTCCTCCGAGGCCACGTGGTTCCTTAAATACTGTAAGCAGGTGAATGCCGTTTATAGGACTTATATCGCGGCCGTAGTTACGTCTAGGTGATTTAGGAATCACACATTGAGATAATATCTCCTCGAACAACATGTTTAAGAACAAGGTGATATTATCACATTTACAGTGATACGATGATTCGCTGAGCGGAGATAGAAGTGTGTTAATCGCTACATTTACACACAGCGCGCTGGTTTTCCTCGCGCCAAAGGTTTCGTCTCTATCACAAGCTAAATAGTAAAAAACATATTAATATTAAGAAATATTATAATTACCACAGAACTCGATCGATTGTGCTAATTCGGCTGGCTAGTCCGAACTCATACACTAGTGTTAAGCCTACTACTTGGCGGAGTTGGTAGTTTAAACGCAAGTGTATGTTGTTACCCGTAATGTTATAAGAATGATTTAAGAAGTCCCTACACTTCCTGTGCAGTAGTTTATATAGCCACTGTTTATCTTAATCCTTTAATTACTGGACGTGGCGACTTCATTAGTCAAACATTCACAACTCCGCAACAAGCGCTCTCTTTTAACTAGTATTCAAATTACCACTATAATATTATCAGTATAACTGATTTGCTGAACTTTTTCGAGAGTTTATGATTTTATCATTGACTCTATTTTCCAAATATTTATATATTTATAAGATATTATCTTAGTG
>JH431294.1:15902-27647 GCA_000239455.1 Strigamia maritima
TTATCTATCACCAATTAAGAAAATTATATAGTTCTCGTCTGATTCAATCCAAAAAAAAAAATATTCTACACTATATGTTTATATATTTTGACCCGTGACTCATGCCTTCATCAAGCTAATCCGCATTAAAATAAAATAATATAAGAAAAAAGTGGGAAGAGGGGGAAAAAAAGTAATCACATCTCATATGCAAATTTATGCAAAATACTCTAAACATGTCCCTTAAAAAATAATTTCCACTTCTTTACATTCATTAATTCTTATTAACTCTTTATTTTCCTTTTAAGATATTAAACAATAAATAATTTATCCATATTTATCATATATTCTTACATCATAATTCACAATATTATTCGACAGTGGCGACTTCACTGGTCAAACATTCACAACTCCGCAACAAGCGCTTTCTTTTAACTAGTATTCAAATTACCACTATAATATTATCAGTATAACTGATTTACTGAACTCTTCGAGAGTTTATGATTATATCATTGACTCTCTATTTTCCATATATTTTATATATTTATAAGATATTTATCTTAGGTGTCTTTTGGAGACACAACAACAGTTAATTTAGATGAAGACATTTTCTTTGACACACTGTCGATGAGTGAAGATAGGTCTAGTGACGATAACAGTAGCGAGGATGGAGGAGAAGATGGTGATGAAGTGCCACAACATCAAATGTTGCCTACTCCAGTTAAACCCACACCTCAGGCATCAGGGTCCCAAACCCAAACTACTCGACAGCCCATGACTTTAGTAGATTCACCCCTAGGTCCTCATGTCATCACGCGTAAGAAGTAAAAAATTTGTGTTAGAGCAAAGACACCTGAGCCAGTTCGTCAGAGAAGTGTCACCACTTATTCAGTACCTAATATGATGGGCTGAACTAAGGAAGTGGTCACTAGACAAGCGGGGGTTACAAAGAGTGACGTAGACACGTATTTTTACGATGAAGAGGGCAAAGGGCCTATGCGTAGTCATGGAGATATTGAGAAAATGTGTAAAAAGAAAAACATAGATTTTGTTAAAGATCATTTCAAATTTGAAGCGCATAAGAGGGTTAGTCCCAACGTCCCAATCACTAGGGAGCCTAAATCTGAACCCCAATCCTGGGAAAGTGCATCAGATTCAGATCCAAAAAGAGATTCTGATACTGTGTTATATGCCAAAGCATATTGCAGCTTGATAGAACCCCAAAATTTTGAGGAAGCCATACCATCGCCACAACGTAACGAGTGGATGGATGCAATAAACACAGAGTTAGAAACTTTTAAAGAACGTGACATTTATGAAGTTGTGGATAAACCAGTAAAAGGGAAGGTTCTTGGCAATAAATGGATTTTTAAGATTAAGCGAGATGCGGAGGGAAATATTACAAGATACAGAGCACGTCAGGTGGCGCAAGGCTTCAGGCAGTCGCATGAAATAGACTACGAAGAAGTTTTTTACTCGTTAATTTTTCTCTTATTCGTTTCTTTTTCTGTTTATTAGTCATACTCGGGATGGGTCGATGTCCAGTTAGACATTAAATGCACTTATTTGTGTGGCAAATTAGATATTCCTATCCATATGCGCTCATCTCCTGGTTTTAAGTGTGCAGCAGACAAGGTCTGGCTTCTCACAAAATCCCTATATGGTCTTCACCAATCGGGAAGAATGTGGTTCGAAGCCCTGGATGAGGGACTTAAAGATATTGGTTTCTCACGACTTAAAGGAGTCAATTGTGTGTACGAGTATGGATCAGACGCCATATTACTTGTATATGACGATGACTTAGTCCTGTTTTCCTCATCCAGTAAACTCCAAACCGAGTTATTGGATAAGATAAACAAAAAGTTTAAAATTGTCATATTGGGAACGGTTAAATATTTGTTAGGAGTTGAATTTGAGCGTGTAAGTGATGGTAAAATTTTAATTCACCAAAGTAAATTCATAACCGGGCTAGCTAAATCGTTTAACATGACGTCAAATCAACTAACAAAGTGCCCGGTGACAATTGGCACCACGCTAAAGAAGGGGAATCAAGATGAAAATCAAAGTGACTTCCCATACCAATCATTAGTAGGATCCTTGATGTATCTGGCTCAACGGACGAGGCCAGACATACTCTATAGCGTAATTTTTATCCCAATATAATACTTGTCATAATAATACTCATATTCGGTGTATCCTCCAAACATTACAATACGTTATCAACACATCCCATTATAAGATAGATTTAGGGAATTGTAATAATGAGGATATTAAAATATTTAGTGACGCCTCTTGGACAACAGATCTAGACACGTGCCGCAGTTTTGGAGGCTTCATTTTATATGTTGGGGATGCCCCTGTAAGTTGGGGATGTAATAAGCAGACATTGGTCGCAACATCCATTATGGAGGCCGAATATATAGCACTGGTAAATGCAATTAGAGAAGGGACATGGTTCTCTCATATTTTTGCTAATTTAGATATCTGCAATTATGACAATGTGCCAAACATTTACTCTGATTCACTAAGTTCTATTCAGTTTATTAAGAATGATATTGAAAATGTAAAGACGAAGCCTTTCCAGGTAAAATATAGCTTTATACGTGACTATTATAATTTAGGTTGTTTTGCTTTAGTAAAAATCTTAACTGACTGGAACATAGCTGATGCTTTCACTAAGTGGACTACTGTAGCAAAGCTTAAAGGCTTGTGTTGCAAAATATTTGATAATGTAACAGAGTGAATTATGTTTTCTAAACGACAAGTTTTGTAAATAGAGCTTTAATACTGCCTCTATTTAAGGAGGTGATTGTTGTCGTTTGGTTGAAAATTTATATTGTTAGAAAAGTATTTAAGTTTTTGTAAACATGACACATACAATAGGATTTGTATTTGTCATGGTCATTTAATTGGTTTCTTGCAAACCGGGCTTTTGCGGGAACTAGTCACATGTTTGTATAATTTATTATGCATCCCCATATCCATCTCGATGTAATAGTGATGCATTTGCTAATTTAGTTGGTTATCTTATCAATAGATGGCGCTGGCAGTAGTGGCAATGTGTCTCATCTACTGTCTTGCATTTGTTTGTGTACTACCTTGTATTGGTCACACGACATTGTCATGTGACAATAGGTTATATAAGTGTCAACTCAACTTTGTATTGGCACTTGCTCATGTATATCGACATGCTGAATGTCAGATTAATTTGAGCAGGTCTTTGTTTTCCCCATTGAGATATAAACCTGTTGTGTTATGTTATTGATTTAAGCCAAGTGTCTTTATTTTGTCTAATAACATGTTTAGGTTTTCAGGTCTGGGGTATCGTTTATTGCTTCATAACTCGGCGAGTTTAAGTGCCACGAGGCTGAATTTGGTATCAGTCGAAGCGCAAAGGCGAGACGTTACGAATGACGTTAAGCCCATTGTCGTAGGCCCAAAGTTTCGCGAGATATCGCCATTTTAGCGGCAGCACGCCATATTGGATTTGCAGAAGTTTCCAGTGTTTCTTCTAGTGTTTTTCCGGGCTGTGTAGACCTAGGTAGGCAACATATTTATAACCATTAGAAGCGGAATTCGACGAGGAATCCAATGGCGTTTACGGCGTTCAAAACGGACTAAGCGTTCACGAGATATGGACGTTTTTGCGGCTTGAACCTGAGCGTGGATTTCTACAAGACTAGAAAATATATGCCAAAACAGCTTCCACTGCAAGAATATTATATTTTCTCCATTTTCACTCCAACTGACGCGTTTAATTATTACAAGTGGATCCAGCAGTTCAACGAGAAGAGGAATTTATTTTTCCATTTTGGAGTGATTTGTGCGATTTTAACCCTTTGAGCACAAATTGCGAAAAGTTATCAACGAGTGTGCGACCGTACTATCGCAAGGAGAGACTGTTTTTCGGTAGACAACCACGGAAAACATTCTATTTTGAGAGAAAGAGCAAAGTGAAAGTGAAGAGCTCTTGTTTATAATTTTTGGCCAGAGTGACGTGGATACGTGGATACAACTTTATTTGCCCAAGGATCAGTTAGGGGCCACGTTTTGTGAGTCAAATTTGTAATTTCAAGCTGAAACAAATTTTCTGGCTTGTATTTATAATTTTTAGGATTCACCATGAGCAAGGACAAGTACATCTCTGCGGCTAATCGAATTGAGCTGTTGACAAAGTGAACTATGACAGCTGGAAGCTGAACATAAAACTGCTTTTGGAGGAATTTGACCTATTTTGCTTTACTGACGAGAGTGGAAATGCGAAACCTTTGGCAGCTGGAGCGACTGATGCGGAAGTGAAGAAGTTTCATAAGCATAAATTGAAGTTCAGAGCCATCCGATACAGAGCATAGCCGAGAGACATCGCCGTGCAGCCGATAAACATGCAACAACCAAAGAGGTGTGGGAACACCTTCAAACTGTTTTCGAGCCATCATCACGGGCCAGAAAGGCTATGTTAAGAGAGAAATTTTATTCTCTATGTATTGAGGAAACTGAGGCAATGGATGACTTCATAGAGAGAGTCGACTCAGCTGCAAAAGACCTAGAATCAGTTAATGTGCGAATTCCAGACGATGAGAAGGCTTTCATGCTTCTAAACCGTTGTGGCAAGGATTATGAGACCCAAAGGCAGATGATATACCAATGGGATAATCCAAGTTTCAATTGGAAAAGAGTTTCCGAGTGCCTGTTAACCGAGTACAGACAATGACTTTGTGGCACAGAAGAGCCAAAACCTAATGAAGAAACTAAGGCTTACATGACGACCCGTAAAAATAAGAATACGAAAGTCAAATTGGATGAAGCGGGCTAGCCGCCGAAGCGTTACAAGGGGTGGCTTTGCTACAGATGTCGCCAAACGGGCCACATTGCTCGGATGTGCCCCAATCTGCCATTTGGGGACTCGGAATTGCCGAGTACGTCAAATTTGAGTGTATCAACACCAACACGGCGACCAACTAGAGAGAGAATCTTTTAATAACTGTATTGATTGGACTTTGGCTGTGTTAAGTGTAGTCTTATTGTGTGTAATTAAGTGTTGTATTATTTGGACTGCTATTTTTCATAATATGATGTTGTGCAGTGTATAATAATATTTGTGATCAGAGTAGGTTTATATAGTGTGGCTCACTGACACTCCAGTAGTGAGACTGTGTTTATTTTCCAATTGTATAAAGTAGATGTACGGAAAATGAAAAACACTAGTTGTCAGTGTGATAAGATGTCACATGAGTATAAACTCTAGATCATGGATTAGTATTGTGCAACATGTTTCAGCTAAGGAGAGGATTGTGGTCCTATGACCAGTCTATTAGCTAAAACATCTGCATCCATTTAATTGTCTTTAGTGTTTTGTGTTATCTTAACAGTATTTAGGTGTGTGATCATGAGTGGCATTGATCACAACCTAATATTAGGTGAATTGTAGTGTAATAAGTGTGTCTTATTTATCAGGTGTGTTGTTTTGAGGCACTGGTCCTAATGGTTTAAGTGTGTGGATTTATACTCGTATATATTTGTATTTATTCTGTTTTATGTCATCAGTTATTAATTTGTGTGTATTCAATATGATACCGTATTATTTATCAGATGTATATATTTTATTGGTGTTACCTATAGACTTCTGTAGGGGTTTTGGCGCCACCTGGAATTTTATGATAATAAAAGTTAGCACTTGCGATTTAGCAGAGTGTTCTGACAACACGACTCTTTTTTGTCTCCAGCTCTCGCATCCGGATTTGCACCAGTTCCTACACAATAATAACTTGGTTATAGGTTCCAGCAGGTCAGCCACTTCAATTTGATGTTACTTTGCGGATTTTTTGTGTTTTGAAGCGTTTTTATGCTCATATCGTGTACGGAACCGAGTACGAGTTTTTCGAGGCCTAATCGCGAGTTCGTGAAGCCTATCTGTGAGTTTCAACGAGCAGCGAGTCGTTTCGGTTTGTCTCCAGCCCGTTGGAGACAAAAAAGGTAATTATTTCGAAATTACATTGTGTTTGGGCATTTTACTGCCGCTTATCTATTTTTCAAAGTTCGAGCACCATTTTCGATGCATTTGTGTTGTGATATTCTGTGTTTGTTTAAATTTATTCTATATTGTATAAATATTAATTATAGTTATTATGTTTAATTTATTTATGTGTCCAGTAAGTCACTGTACGATCATGTTTTATGTAAAATATGTAAGTTGGCTATTCAAAGCCTCTGTAGTTATTTAAGAGTTATTTTTAGACTTAATAAAAGATTACTCACTTGCGGTTTTGCTAGTGTGATGTGAACTCTGCCTCATTTTTATGTCTCCAAAATTCATGAAATTCCAGCAACAAATAACATGGTTATGGGTCTTAGCATTGTGGACACTGTGCTCTAATGTATTCTCGTGAGTTTTTGGCGTTTATGAGCACATTTTGGCTCATTTTGAGTGCGGAGGTACTTTTTCGAGTTTCGAGGCCTATTCGTGAGTTCGTGAGGCCTAATCGCGAGTTGCGAAGCATAGAAGTGAGCGGTTTATGTTTGTCTCCAGCTCTGTGGAGACAAACAAAGGTAATCATTATATTATCTTGTTTATTTGGCATTTTACTGCCGTGTTTTCAAATTTTGCAGTCACGGATGCCATTTTGGTCACCTTGTGAGTCTAGCCAAAGTTGTTTGGACCCGTACGAATTTTTGCTGTGCCAGGACGTCCGAGAGCTAATATCGCGACTTCAAGAAGGATTTTTGGAGTTATGTGACCGTTTTCTGGATATTTTCGGATCCTTGGATGTATTTTTGACTTTGAGAGCAACTGATGACAAAATTTACGGACAATTAAGCCGGGAAGTCAACTCGGAAGTCTACACGGAAGCCGACGCTCCTTTAGTGGAGATCTTTACTTTTTTGTTGTTTGTCACTATTTGTCTTTTTTCCAATTTTTCACCTTCGAGGCTACCTAACCTTAAGGGACTTTTCTTTTCATCCCGAGGATCTGGTACATGGTGCCTCCCTATCTGTCATTTTGGTGGGAATTATTGTCGTGATAATATTTTTTTTTGAGCGATTTTCAGGGTCGAAAAGGATTAGATTTGATCCTCCGAGATTTTGTTGAAATTTTTGAAATATTAATTGATTTTTGAGTTATTTTTGTGAATTCGAGCGGAATTTTCACAATTTTTGGTGTGTTTATTGAAGATAAACCAGTTATTTTTCATATTGTCAAGCTTTATTGTTTTGTTTATGGATTTTTGGAAGGAATTCATATTTTTCGAATTCTTTTATTTAAAAAGATTCGAATTTGTGCGTGGTTTTTGATCCTTGCACAGTTACAGTTTAAATTAAGTTTCTTAAGCCTTAGTTTAGTGTTAACAGTCAGTTAACAAATTTTTTGAGAATTTTTGAAATAGAATTTTTCAAATTATTTGGGTTTTTGGGTTTATTTTCGGCAAGCTGCGAACATATTTCGCATTAATTAATTTAATAGATTATTTATAATATTTATTTAATATATTTAATTAATATATTTGGGGTTTTCACGTAATTTATAGTTATATTACGGGAAGTTTTTGCGAACTTAATAGTTTTAGGTCGTAGATTTAATTCTTGATATTTTTGTTTTTGGAAATCGCGTTTTAATTTAATATGGTTGAACGCGAGTGTCTTGAGTTTTAAGAAACTCAATGAGACAAATTACTTTAGTTGGAAGCGTGATATGTTGGCTTGTTTAGCCAATAAGGGGTTAAGCAAGTTTATTGATTTAAAACACGCTGTTGCTGCCGGTGCAACAGCAGATGTCATTACGCAATTTGATACCGAGCAATCTAAGGCGGGTGGTATTATTTTCTTAGGAATTGAGGATAAACTCAAATGTTTATTAGATGGTTTAGTCGGGCCAGTTGAGAGATGGGAGAAGTTTGGCAAGACATTTGTACCCAAATCCAAAGCGCGTATTTCTAGGTTATTGAGGGAATTCCACTTAGCACAAATAAAAGAAAATGAAAGCATTATTTTATTTCTGAATTGGATAACCCAATTAGCGAGAGATCTAGAATTAGCTGGCAAGAAAATTCCTAATGATGACATAGCTTACAGGATGACCTGTACCTTACCACCCCAATATCATAATGCAGTTAGTGTTATGCATCGTTGGCCAGATGTTGATTTTATCCCTAGTAAGATTGAAGCGATGCTAATAGAAGAATTTGAAAATTTAAAAGCGCGGAACATGCATTCAAATAATAGTGGGATTAAAGCTGGGAATAATGGGGATAATGCTTTGTCAACAGACCAAAGAAGATCCAGTAAAAATAAATCTAATATGGGAATTATTTGTTACAACTGTAGGATCAAAGGGCAATATTTGAAAGATTGTCGCAAGAAATCGAAAAAAGAAGTTACTTGTTCAATTTGCAAAGTTTTGAGCCATTATTCCGCATCCTGTAGAAAGGGGAAGTCCAACGTTGCTAGTGGGGTTAGTCCTACTCCGTGCCGTTGGACGCAGAAGCTTTAATTATTGACGTTATGAGTGTGTCTTCCGTGACAAATGAATGGATCTGGGATACCGGCTCAGGTTCACATTTGTGTCATGATAAATGTTTATTTTCACAACTATCTATGGGGAAACCTTATCAAATGAATGCTTATTCGGGGACCTTTAATGTTGAAGGAGTAGGTACTGTCCAATTTACTCATTTGATAAATAATGTTCACCAGAAAATAGTTTTGAACAATGTGGGGTTTGCACCGACTGATAAAAGGAATTTAATTAGTGGTTCACGTGCTATGGAAGCTGGATGCACGTGGTCTGGCAAAAGTGATGAAATATTGATTAGAAGTAAACGAGATAAACCAATATTAAAATTCGCTAGGTCTAAGGGATTGTTTAAGTTGGTTGCAACCAAATGTAGTTCTGATTCCGAATCTTTGAGGCCAAAGGCCATTAATGTGCTTAGTAATACTAAGGTTAACGTTACTGAGGGTAAACCAGTTGGGGATCTCGAATTATGGCATTGAAGATTGATGCACACTAATGTAGACTCGATGGTCAGCATGTCAAAGAAGAATATTGCTAGGGGTTTACCAAACTTGTCTAAAAAGGAATTGAACTGTATTACTTGCATAAAAGCTAAACAAACGAAAAAGTATGGCAAAGCTAAAATCAAAATTACGTCATCGGGGGTTTTGGATTTAGTTCATACTGATGTGTGGGGTCCCACTAAGGATGAAAGCAAAGGTGGGACGAAATATTATGTGTCCTTCGTAGATGATTATACAAGATGAGTGAAAGTTTACGTTATGAAAAACAAATCTCAAGTTGCTTTATTGATTATATTAATTATATGAAAAGATTAACTGGAGCAAAAATTAAGCGTTTACGTTCTGATAATGGAACTGAGTATTGTAATAAAAAATTGGCGGAGATTTGTAGAACCCATAATATCAAACACGAAGTCACTAACAAATATTCGCCACGCATGAATGGTGTGGTCGAGCGTTTTAACAGGTCAGCCATTGAGGCATTGAGGGCTACTATCGTTGATGATAATTTTGATCGGGTCTGGTGGGCCGAAGTTTTGATGGCCTATACACACGTCAAGAACCGTTTAAGTCAGAGACTTTTAGAGGGTCAAACTCCCTATGAGTGGTTGTTCGATTGCAAACCCAATATACACTATTTTAGGGTTATTGGTTCAAAATGTTACAGACTGTTATCAAAGCCACAATGTGACAGTAAATTGGGGCCCATATCCAAGGAATGTATTTTAGTCGGATATTCTTGGAACACCAAGGGATATAGGATGTATGATCCTGATGACGACAAGATCTATAATACTCAAGATGTAAGATTTATCGAGACCTCGTATGCAGATGCAGCAAAACATACTATCGCTTTTGGGCCTGATGATAATGGGGACCGGGGGAATCATTCTTAACAATGACTTTTGTAGTTGGCAATGTCGGGGTTACATTGGGTTTAGGGATATGTGGGTTAATAGAATGAAGGGCAGGTTAAATCTGGGGATAATTGGGAGCGGGTAGTCAAACAGCAACTTGCAACAGGAAGATATCCTAATCGTTATGACGCGACCCTGTCATATCAAGGTCAAAGTTTTCGTTCTGCAAAGGCAGTAATTAAATATTGTGATGAGAATGATATCGATTATTCGACCAAGAGTATTAAGAAATCCTTTCAATACTCAAATCCATATGTGGGTACATGGGATATTCAGGATGTTGACGACGGGGGATCAGCCGAGGATTCTCCAGATCCTGATTCTCCAGATGAATTAAATTTGCCGTCAACATCCGCAACTAATTTGGTCGATTTAACTGTATATTTTGAGGGTTTGGAATGTTTCAATGTGGATCTAGCAAACCCACTTACGTATTCTGAGGCCATAGCTTCTCCTGACAAGTCAATTGGGAAGCAGCTATGGGTGACGAAATCGAAACTCCCAGAGAGAGGAATGTCTTTAAAGAAATAACTCGTACGTCCCAAATGAAAATTTTAGATTATAAATGGGTTTTTGTTCGTAAAAAAACGCCGAGGGCAAAGTCATATGCCATCGTGCACGACTTGTTGTGAGGGGGTTCTTACCGAACTATGGGACGGAGTTTACTGAAGTGTACAATCCCGTAGTGAATTTCATTATTGTTAGATTATTATTTGTCATTCTGGTATTGTTTCTTAAGTGGGTTGATACACACTTTGACGTTAAATATGCTTTTCTTTATGGGGATCTGCCCGAGGACATCTATATATCTATTCCTGCTATTCTACATGCGGGAAAGAACAAAGTCTGGAAGTTAACGAAGTCTTTGTATGAGTTGAAACAGGCTGGCAGACAATGGTATATAAAGTTGAGTGAAGAAATTGTTAATTTGGGTTTTATTAAGTTCACTTCAACTCAATGTGTATACAGACTTAATTGGGATGCTATTATTTTGTTTTATGTCGACGATATTATTATTTTTGCTAAGAATGAGAAGACCAAGTCACATATAATTAGTTTGTTGAATAAGTCATTCAAGTGTGTTGATTTGGGAAAAACAAAGAGATTCTTAGGTATCGACATTATTCGAGAAAAACAAGGGATGAAGTTCAGTCAAGCTTCATTTATTGAAGAGATTTCGAAAAGATTAAATAATGTTGTTTTCAAGAAGGCTATGGAGCCATTTAAAGTTGGTTTCGATTTAAACGAATTGAATCTTGATGGTGACATTCTCGATGCAAGTCAGTATCCATATCGGACTATGGTCGGCATACTATTATTTGTAGCCAGGTGTACAAGACCTGATATATGTATAGCAATCAGAATTATGTCGTTAGCACAAAAGATAAATGCATATATTTGAGTAGTGAATCAAATTTAAAAGTTAATTGCTATGTGGACGCCAGTTGGGCGACTACAATACCTGACAGGAAGTCAGTAACGAGATATCTAATAACGATTGGAAGTAACATAATTCTTTGGCGAACGACGAAGCAAGGCTTAGTCACTATGAGCGCTATGGAAGCGGAGCTTATAGCGTTATCTGAACTTGTCAAAGAAATAATTTGGTTTAAACGCTGTTTAGAGGAAGTTAGTAATGTTCGATGTTTAGTTTTGAGAAAATAATTATAAATTGTGACAACCAAGCTGCTATGCACTTTATCCGTAACAATGTAGAGAATTTAAAACTAAATATATAGACGTGAAGTTACAATTAGTCAGAGAACATTACAAAAATAATTTATTTGATTTAAAATATATCTATACTAAAAGGAATTTAGCGGATATGTTAACTAAG